>BQNB010175256.1:0-13179 GCA_026074375.1 Tanacetum coccineum
ACATTCTCTATACCATACTCACTAAAGTTGAATTTTCCAAGATATTAGAAGCATCCAAGGTCAAGCACCAACCACCATTCCATAGAAGACATCGTGTAATTCTTACTTACTTAATCATTCGATTCTTAAAATTGTTTGATCATGCTTGTAAAATTACAATGATTGTGGGCTAATACCCTCGGGTATTAGCCATGTTAATGAAGTTTACAATGTTTGGTTTGTTTTAATCAGGCTTACTTAATTTATCGTTGTTGTTTAATTATGTTTATTGCCTTATACTTGTTTATGTGCTTGTATATACGGCCTATCCTTCAACTGGGTTTAGTAAGACTTAACCCGTAATCTAGATGTTGGGATAGCTCTCCATGTTGTGCTTTGTATGCCCGGATCAATAAGATCATAAATGACGCCCTGTCCTTACCCTTTGATTATGAGCTTAGTTGGACCGGCAGGTGACCCGATAATTGTTCAACCAGTATTGTTCTTAATTAATTGGTATTGATTTGGGTGGTGGACTACCAGCGTATGAAACAACATCAAGCAATAAGTGGGTAAAGTCCCGATGGGCTAGGGTATTAACAGGATCACCACTGCTTTAATTCCCTATGATAGATTATAATTAGACTAAAGGATGCTTTATGCGGATGCGTTAATCGTGACAGGATTGTTCGTATCTAGGTCTTAGGATGAAGAACCGCCTAAGTCTTAAGAATGATATGCCGCCTCGAAATAAGTAGCCATTGCACTAAACAAACAAATTAACTTGTAATCGGATTTAACATGGTTAATACATTTTTCTATTATTTAGCTTGTACCGCTTATTTGTCTTGTGATTATTTGCTTTTGTGTTTATTGTGTTTAGAATTAATCTTTGTCACCACTAAACCTGTGTCAGTCTCTCAGGCTGAAAACCACCCAATTACCTCTAGTAAATATGTACAACATAGGTTTAACAAGTAATTAGACTAATCTAGATAGACTAAAATACTGATAGAATATTAGGTTACCATTTGCTCTTAGTGTTCGACACCCTACTTATCGCCCAACCTACTTACCGCGAAGTAACCATCCTTGGACGCAGGGTTACCCTGCCGTTAATAGTGTTGGGCACTTTAGGTTTGGCGCGCGCACGCTCTCATATAAATGTAAAACTTGATAATCACTAAATATACACCACACGACGACACATCAAGTTTTTGGCGCCGTTGCCGGGGAGTGAATTGTTTAATCTTTATTCTTATTAGTGTTTCTAACCTTTAACTTGTTTAGTGTAAATTAATTAATTTAATTCTGATTGCTAATTGTTTAGTTTAATTGTGTGTTTAATTGCATTATTTAATTGTGTTTTTAAAAGTATTATGTTCTGATTGATCACCTGATACGGCGTATCCACTAGTTGGATGCGGCGTATCTAACCTTCTACTCAGGACAGCGTATTGTTTTTACAGTCTAAACGGCGTATCTGTTCCCAAAACAATTCGGCGTATTCTGTGAACTCAATACGGCGTACTGCTATTCAACAGACCTATACGGCGTATTCTGTTCAATAGGATATGGCGTATTCGTTATCTGATACATGCAAACAGAAACCTAAAATCGATTTTCGTGATAAATTTCTGTATTCCTTTTTGTTAAGGAGCATATCATACTGTTTCGATTCTCTGTTTCAGGTGGTTTGCATGACTTGGAGTTCTCATAAAGAAAACTAACTATACACCTTTTGATAACCAAAACGAGTACTTCGACTCAAGAAGGAAGCTTTTCGAAATACACAGCCTCCGTAGAATCAAATTCACCTGAGTTTCGATCTATTTTTCTAACATCGAAGAGCTTATTGAAGAAGAAGTTTAAGAAATAATGGCGGAAACAGAGGAGCAATATATGAGATTAACCCATGAAAATACATATCGGGCATTGCTAGGCCCACGATTGATGCCGATACCCAATTTGAACTAAAGGGGAAATTTCTCAAAGAACTTCATGACAATACTTTTAGTGGTTCGGAAACCGAAGATGCAAGAACGATACACATCAAAAAAGGTTCTAGAGAATGTTGTGACATTATTTCTGACATCCAAAGTAACTCAGATCAAGTTATGCTTCGTTGAAGACTAATCTAATACATACTTGATAAGAGGAAAGAGGTTGTTTTCGTAAGAGAAAGGGTTTGGGTATGAAACACTTAGATGAGAGAAGTAACATATAAGGAACTTGGATTAATGTGTGAAAAATGAACAAACCAATACCACCTCTCCAAGGCATGGAGAGGTTTAATAAATACCCTAATGAGGGACCGACCATAGATGGGTACATGGGCTTTTTCCATGGGCTTTTCCTAACTTAGGCCTCTAAGTCTCCCAAAATAACCTAACGAGCTATCGACAGTTATCTATGGAGTAGGACACGATACTTTCCCTGGATTCTGTATTCCCTCAACATTCGTCCCTTTTCTCCCCCCGTATGTTTTTTGTTTTTTAACTGTTTCGAGTTTGTGTCCTACCGAGCGCAAGCCGTTGGCTCATAAATGAACCAGCTGGTTCGATCACAACCTGGGAAGTCCTAAAACGAAGTTTCTTAACAAATACTGTCCACCTGCACGTACCGCTAAGAAAATGGAGGAGGAAATGTTATCGCACTTCCAGCAAAGAACCGATGAAAGCCTTTTTTCGTGCTCTTGAGAAAGATGTTATAAGAATTGCTGTGAAGTACTCCTCAACATTACCTTAACTCGACATGCTGGAAATTATTCTTGTTTTACAATGGGCTCGATTCTTATCCAACAAGCAAATACTTGACTCTAGAGGTGACCATCGGTCCCATAGTTGTGTATCCTAATTAATTTAATTGCATATTTGTGTGCTTGTTTGTGTGTTTAAATTCCTGCATTATATATTTTGCATATTGCGTGTTTGTGTGCATTGTTACAGCCTGCTGTAACATATGGTGTCAAAAACTCCATACGGCGTATTCAATTTATTGGATACGGCGTATAAATTTTTTCTAAACCAATACGGCGTATTCGACTCTAAACCCCTATACGGCGTATTCAGTTTACTGAATACGGCGTATTTGTCTATTTGACCGTTTTCTTTCCTAGCGAATTTATTACAGGTTAAAATGGACGACCCCAACATTACTATGGAAGAATATATCAGGCTTGAGGAAGAAAAAGCTCGTAGGCGTGGTAAGGTGTATAACTGGGAGACTGCTACGTATGGAAAGATCTGGTATGATGAAGACGTTCACAACCTCAGATCTTTTGAAACTGAATTCCCAGCTATAGTCTTTAATGACGCGTTAACATCTGAAGTAACGCTCTCCTGTGAACCCACGGTAAGTCCTCTTAACGACCATAAAATTGACTTTAGAACATCGTTTGACGAATCCGACGATGAAGATTACACGGTAATTTATGACGAAAATTCATTTTCCTATAAAATAATTTCTGTCAACAATTTGAAAACGGATTCTGAAAATGATAATGATAAAGTCAATATGCCTTTATTTCCGACACCCGAGCCTGAGGTCAGTTATTCTAATGATTTAGACTTCTTTAAAGATTTTGAGAATGAATTTCCAGCCATTGTTTACAATGATGCTCTAACGTCTAAATCGGATTTCTTAACTGAACCTACTCTAAGTCCTCAACATATCGATGAATCTAATTTTAAAAATGAAACATCATTGTCCGAATGTGATGAGGAGGAACAGAACGTTTTATACTTTAATGATTTATTTCCTTTTAACGTAATTTATCCTGATGATCTAAAATCGGATACGGACAATGATAATGATGAAATCGATATTTAGCACTCTTCGGGGGATATGTCTATCATACCGTTACCTAATGTAATAAATGTCGATATTGGTGCTAATGCACAAGGGTCAAATAAGTTGTTGAAAACAAGTCATGATACATCTAATAAATTTTTAAAAACTAAAACTTTTATCAAGAAACTAAATGTTAATATCTTGACTTGTAATTATCTTGACAATGGGATGCTTCCAAATCTTATCAAGAATTTATATGTGCCATTTGGCATCCCGTTCGACCCCAAGTTGTTTTATAAGGATGGGATTAAATTGGGGCATGTCTAACTTAAAGACTTTTCTGTAAACAAAAGTGCTTCACGGGAGACAACCCGGTTGTTTTTATTGTTTGTCGCATTTAATTATTTAGATTTTAATTTATTGTTGAGTCTGTCTTCCCAGACATGACATACGGCGTATCGAACCCCTCTGGATACGGCGTATGCATGTCTGGACGTTATCAGTATATTTAAATTCCAGTATTTAATTTCCAGTATTTAATTGTTTTCGCAGGATTACATACGGCGTATCCTAGGGTTTGGGATACGGCGTATTGTAACATGTACAGTTGTGTGTTTAATTGTTTGCCTGTATTGTAGGATAGCGGAAGTGCAGATTGCACGAACGTCTTCTAATTTTCATGCAGGACCTTGCTGAAACTAATTCGACTTAATGGTATACTCTGAAATTGACAAGTGTTGAACTCTCACGGGCATTCTAAAGCCCTCATCAACACACCTTTTGCTCAAATACTCAAAATGGAGAACCATCCGGAGCAAACTATCAGGGGAGTTTCCTCGTTCTAATTCTATTTCCCTTATTATTTAATTGTTTTATCTATACAACGAGGACGTTGTATAATTTAAGTGGGGGGATGGAGAATTAGAACGTACTTGTCCTTATTTTCACAAATAAAATGCTAACATGCTT
Organism: Tanacetum coccineum; assembly: GCA_026074375.1. NCBI lineage: Eukaryota > Viridiplantae > Streptophyta > Magnoliopsida > Asterales > Asteraceae > Tanacetum > Tanacetum coccineum. The sequence continues at coordinate 4,741 of BQNB010175256.1, forward strand.
AAAAATGGATCAAATTAAAAAAAATTAGCATGCTTTTTGTGAAAAATCACTAGTTACATTACCTAGCGCACTATAACCCTTAATGTCTATTTGTGAGAATTAAGCCTATCCGTTTCCAATTGCTTACTAAAAATTCCACAAAAATATGAGTGTGCCGGTGATGTAGTGGACTTTAGAACTTGGCCTGGTATATCACTCGAGACCTCAATGATGAGTACTATGGATTTAGATGGAGTAACATGCTTAACTGGTAGATTTCTAGGATTAAACCAAAAAGCCTACATGTTGTAAAATTAACTAACTACACTGGTTAGTTAATCCTCGTGTAACTCTTTGCTTACTCTCACTTTTAGAGTACGATATCCCTAGAACAACCTGCTGATCCATTATTTTCTTTTTCCACACCAATTAAAATTGTTTCGTTTCACCTTTACACCTTAGCCTACCGTGTAGATTAAAGCCTATTTTAATCAATGTTGCTAGTTGCTTTCGTGTAAAGTTTTGTAGTTCCTGCGTCAAAGTGAAATTTCTCTATCTTTGTAATGGTCGGGAAAATTGCACAATGCAATGGGGATGTTTGTAGCTCGTGTATTTTTGCTACTTTCGCGATTATGGATTATGTCCGAAGAAGTTAAGTTCAAAGGAAAAATTTGCCGGACAAATGATGATAGTAAAGACGGTGAAATTACACCAAGATTTATGATATATTGTTGCAAAAAAAAAAGTGTGAAAGAAAGATAGTCGGTTCATTGAGCCTATACCGAAGACATTGTATGAAAGGATCGATTATTCGTTGATACGTACAAAAATCAACGATGTAAAGTATTGTAAAAAGTGGCCGATATCACCACTTATCTTGTAAAGTATGTAAAGTTTGGGATGTAAGGGAAGTTGACCGTTATAGGAACGCCAACTTAGGTTGTCATTGTCATCTTATGATCGAGACGTTTGTTTATATGTTCAAGTCTTTGTCATGGAAAGGTCGAGAAAGTTACTAGCAACCATACCCTATTTGTTGGCTTTAATTTATTTGTTTTGTGATTTTTATTTAACAACCATTTACTTCTCTTTTCTGATAACTAACCTTAGGATCTACTCGAATGAGGATGTGTACGAGCATGGATGTCTATTCTGTCATTATGACCATGTATGCATGTCTCAGCTACATTGTTGGATGATGACCTTCGGTAAAAGTCAGAAGCTCCATACCCTATATCATTCTTCATCCTTAAAAGAATGATTAAAAACCCAAGCCTATTTATAAATACCCAATTTACCTTTTGACTTGTTACTCCTTAGCTCTAGAGGTGGAGATGTGTATCCTTGCCAAGCCTATGATACGAAGCTAATCACGACCGAGCAAATGAGCGTACCACTAAAATGTTACACCCTAGATTAGTTGAGTAATCTGAGTGTTTTCATTCCCATATTTCGTGTGGTGCTTGGTTTTGTACAGGTGGTTAGAACAAAAAAGTGCTTAACGGAATTATCCTTAACCTCGGTTGGGATACATTTTCAAAAACCTTTCTAAAGTCTACTTGAGGACAAGTAGGATTCAAGTGAGGGGATATTTGATATCATCAAATAACGTTACATTTTACTATCATTTATCCCGTATATTTTACCCACTTTTATATAATTATTGCAAGATATTGGTACTTAATTGCTTAAAGTTTATAATTACAGTAATTCTAAAGTAATTTGTAAAGACGAAGTTAAAAGGCGCAATTCTGGAGCTAAAATGAAGACATTTAAAGAAAACTGTTATCTGCTACCATACGTCGTATCCAGCAAAGAAGATAAGGCGTATCAGCATCAGCTCATCACAAGAATACGCAAAAAAGATCAATTCAAGATTTGGCATATCACTGTTCATTAATACGCCGTATGCATAGCTGGTCATTAGTCAAAGATACGCAGTTAATATAATTGATGGCTATTAATCTTGATTGATTTGATCTTATTGTGGACTCCAAGGAAATTAACCCTATACGCCGTATTCACTTCTCTCCATACGGTGTATCCAGACAATTTTCAGACACTATAAATACGAGACTCAAAAACGAGTTTCAGGGTGCAAAAATTACATTCTCTATACCATACTTATTGAAGTCGAATTTTCCAAGATACTAGAAGCAGCCAAGGTCAAGCACCAACCACCATTCCATAGAAGACATCGTGTAATTGTTACTTTCTTAATCATTCAATTCTTAAATTGTATGATCACGCTTGTAAAATTACAATGATTGTGGGCTAATACCCTCGGGTATTAGCTATGTTAATGAAGTTTACAATGTTTGGTTTGTTTTAATCCAGCTTGCTTAATTTATCATTGTTGTTTAATTATGTTTATCGCCTTATAATTGTTTATGTGCTTGTACATGCGACATATCATTCATCTGGGTCTAGTAAGACTTAACCCGTAATCTAGATGCCGGGATAACTCTCCATGTTATGTTTTGTATACCCAGACCAATAGGATCACAAATGATGCCTTGTCCTTACCTTTTGATTATGAGCTTAGTTAGACCGGCAGGTGACCCGATAATTATTCAACCAGTATTGTTCTTAATTAATTGGTATTGATTTGGGTGGTGGACTAGCGACGAATAAAACAACATCAAGCAATAAGTGGGTAAAGTCCTGATGGGCTAGGGTACAAGATCACCACTACTTTAATACCCTATGATAGATTATAATTAGACTAAAGGATGCTTTATTGCATGCATACTTGTGACAAAAGGAGTGTTTGTATCTAGGACGTAGGGAAGGGGGGGTTGGGGGGAGGAGGGGGGGGGGCGGGCGGGGCTCTAAACTGCCGACGGGATGCGGGGTTAGGAGAGGGATGGGAGAGAGTTGCCGTGGCCGGTGGGGGGGGGGGGGGGGGGGGGGGGGGGACGAAATAAGTACCATTTGCACTAAACAAATAAATCAACTTGTAATCAGATTTAACATGGTTAATACAGTTTTCTATTATTTGGCTTATACCGCTTCTTTGTCTTATGATTATTTGATTTTGTGTTTATTGTGTTTAGAATTAATCTTTGTCACCACTAAACCTGTGCCAGTCTCTCAGGCTGAAAACCCCCAATTACCTCTAGTAAATATGTACATCATAGGTTTAACAAGTAATTAGGCTAATCTAGATAGACTAAACTACTGATAGAATATTAGGTTAACGTTCGCTATTAGTGTTCGACACCCTACTTACCGCGAAGCTACATCTTGACTGGGTACACTGCCTATTAAAGTGTTGTCTTTAGGTTTTTCGGCTAAATATAAATGTAAAACTTGATAATCACCAAACACTACAGATACGACGGCACATCATATGTCGTCAACCATCACACCACTAAAATGTTTAAGATAACCGTACAACGAGCGTCTAACATCTATGCATCATACTTGAAAACTGTTTTGGAAATTAATGATTTAAAATGGGACATTAACTGGACTAGGTCATGTGCGGACGTTGTTGCATTTGCTTGTGTGATATTGAGATTTCTGTAGAGACAGTTGCTTGAGGTGAGTTCTCGTAGCCCTACCTTTTAAATCTTTTCTGTTGGGGGAAAATGATACTCAAATGTGTTTTGAACTGTTTTGTGAACTATGCAAAAGTGGTTTTGTTTTTGGGACAATTTATGTGCTTATGATTGCTATGTGAATATGTGTAATGTGACTTTACTTGCATGTACTGTGTTTGGCATGGCAAGGGTTGTGATTTTACTTGCATGTACTGTGTTTTGCATGACAAGGGATATGGTTCTTCACCCTAATTTGCTCTAGCTGGTAGGCTTTAAGTGTGGTATGTCATCGGGGTTTTAACCCTATGAGCGTTGGTATGCGTTGGTGATAAGACTAGCGGGGATGGTAGGTCTTGGTACATGATTAGCGGGGATGCTAAGTCATGGGTTTGTTTGCATATATTTACTATCATATAGCATAATTGTCCAACTGTTTGAAATATTGGCATAACGACTAGGTTTTGAGTCAAAACCTACGAGCTCACCAACATTATTGTTGACGTTTTCGAGTATCATTTTTAGGTGATGTTAATGATCGTTAGAGTATGGTGCTTGTAGCAGACTTTAGAGAATCCTGTATAAATCTTGTTTGAAAAGTCTTACATTTAGTGTACGCTTTGGATTTGGTTTTCTTGAGGATCGAGATAAGATTTTATGGACCCCTGCGTGGGCTTAAGTTTGTAATAATTGGCGACTATGTGCTGTGTTCTGGATTTAGGACATCACTCAAGGTTGTATTGAGGTTGATGGTCATCATGACATTTTTCATTCATGCAATTTAGTTTTCTCTATCTTGTATCTTGTGTTGTGATTGATTATTATGTTGCACTTCAGTGTTTCCGCCTATGACGGGGTGTGGCACCATTGCTATTATGTGGAAGAATGGAGATAGAAGCTTGAATAAATTTTCTATAAGTCAAACCTATAGAGAATTTCTCTATAATGTAGAATATGTTAAATGGTATAAGATGGTGTGGTTTTTTCAAAACATTCCAAAACATGCTTTTGTTTTATGGCTTGCAGTTCAGAACAAACTTACAACTCAGGATAAAGTAAGGCAATAAGGGTCATATGATGTTATAAATTATCCTTTATTTAATAAAGAGATGGACTCTCATTCACATCTCTTTTTAAATGTGATTTCTTAAGAGATATGTGGTGCAGAGTTGCTAAAAAGATTGGTGTGGATGGTAAAGATGTGGATTGGTCTAACAATATTTCAGAGTTGGCTAGTGGTTTCAATGGTAATTAAATTAGAAGCATAGTTAGAAGGTTGGCCATTAATGCAATTGTATATCTAATATGGAAAGAAAGAAATTATAGAATTTTCAAAGATGAGAAGAAGAACAGTGAAGAGATTTTTAAGGAATTTAATGAAATAGTAAGACTGAAACTTATGAGTTTGAAAGTAAAAGACTTTGCTGCTATTAGAAGAATTAAAAAAGAATGGGATGTGAAACTGAATATTTGCAAATCTTAATATTAGTTAGTCCTTGTATTTTGGAGTTTTTCTGGGGTAATTTTTCACTCTGTTCCTCATAGGTCTCTCAGATTGGACTAGGGAGGGTCTGAGTCTATCTAGGAGCAATTATGAGTTATTCCTAGTTACATGTACCATAAGGTAAGGCCATATAATATGAAGGGTATATGATTTGGGTGGAGAGTGCAAGATGGGAGGAATAGCGAGATGTGAAAGATAAATCTTCTTGGTCCTCTCACTACATTGTCAAAGGAGGTTAGATTAGATCTAATGGAGGGTGAGTGTTCCCTGGCTAGTAATGCCTAACCCTTTTGATTCTTGACCAATTAAGTAAGGATGTAGCTTCTTGATTGATGTTTTAGAGTAATGGGTTAGGAAATGTAGCTAGTTTTAGTATAGCCCCTCTATTAGTGTGATTGGGTGCTATAATTTGCATGATGATGCCTCTCTTCTGATTGCAAAGGTTATTGTGGATGTTGGTGAATGATCTATGTACATCATAAGAGTTGAAATGTAGTCATGAGATTATGGTATTTGGTGAAAATGTAAACAAGTTGAAGTCTTCTGATGCAGATCCTGGTGTTTGGGATAGCTGCCAGATTTAGAATTGCTGTATTGTATGATATCTTATGGTAGTACCTGAGAAATTTGTATGTCACCAGAGTTAGTTTGAGATTAGATAAGATGTATAAGATTGTAGGCATGTCTACACTTCTTGATTTGATGTACTACTATTTATTAATTAATAATAGTTCACATTTTCACAAAAAAATATGTTATCTTCTTTGTAATTTTACCAAACTCATAGAAACTTAATTGTTGCCAGTTGCTAATTGTTTTTTCATCACCAACTTGGGAGATATTTATGTATCTTTGATGTGCTGTTGTGTAGGGTCAATTATTTGATTATCAAGTTTTAAATTTATATTTAGCTGACAAACCTAAAACAACACTTTTAACGGGCAGAGAACCCGATCAAGATGGAGTTTCGCAGTAAGTAGGGTGTCGAATAGTAAGAGTGGAAATTTAATCCTATATTCTATCAGTATTTTAATTAGTTTATTTACTGGTTAAACCTATGCTATGTACGTTGTCTAAAGATATGGGAGGTTTTCAGCCTGAGAGACTGGCACAGGTTTGGTGGAAACAAATACCAATTCAATACACAATAAACACAAAAGAGGAAGATTAGAAGATAGAAAAGCGGTACAAGCCAAATGATAGAAAACTGTATTAGCCATATTAAATCCGGTTCAATGCTGGTTTGTTTGTTTTAGTGCAATGATTTACTTATCTCGAAGCGGCATATCATTCTTAAGACTTAGGCGGGACATCATCCTAAGACCTAGACACGATTAATCCTGTCACAATTAAACGCATCCGCATAAAGCATCCTTTAGTTTAATTATAATCTATCTTAGAGAATTAAAGCAGTGGTGATCCTGTTAAAACCCTAGCCCAACGGGACTTTACCCACTTATTGTTTGATGGTGTTTTATATACTGGTAGTCCACTATTCCAATCTTTATCAGTTAATTAAGAGCATGATTGCTGAAACATAAACGGGTCACCTACCGGTCCAACTAAGCTCATAATTCAAAGACAAAGATAGAACGTTATTTGTGATCCTATTGGTCCAGGTAATATAAACACGATATGGAGAGCTATCCCCGTAGCATAGATTTACTTGGCTGGATTCACAAGATCCTGTTAAATGATAGTCGCAAATTAAACACATAAACAAGTATGAAGGTGATAAACATAATAACAATCAACGATAAATTAAGAAATTAGATTTTTAAAAACAAACCAACCATTGAACTTTCATTAAGATGGCTCAATAACTTTTCCCGAGTGTATTAGCCCACAACCAATGTAATTAAACAAGCGAATCAAACAATGAAAATTCAAACGAATAGAGAGTAAAAAAATTCACGATGTATTCTATGGGATATGATGATCACAGCTTAGACCTTGATGGCTGATCTTTGCTTCAACAATTACGTCTTACAATTAGTATTCAATAAAGAATATGATATTGCACACAGAAAACTCATTTTTGAGTGTTCTATATATAATGTCTAAAAAAGACTCAATACGCCGTATCTGGCAAGGTCGATACGGCGTACTAGGCTGGATTCCTTACAGTGCGCGCTACATTCTTAATCAATCAGTGATATCATTCCTATTTTACTTGATTTACTGTATCTTCGAATAGTTATCTTCATGGATACGGCGTATGTAAACAGAAGGGATACGCCGTATTGGGAATTGGTCAAACGCATTTTCTTGTGAAGTCTTGGCGCTGATACGCCGTATCTCTTTAGTTGGATACGTCGTATTAGTCAAAAATAAGCAATCTTCAAATATCTTTGTTTTAGCTCCAAATTATGCGCCTTTTAGTTTGTCTTCACAAAACAATCCTGAATTACTCCATTTATCAACTTTAAAGCAATTAAGTACCAAATAATGCAATAATTATATAAAAGTGGGTAAAACAAATGGGATAAATGATATAATAAAGTGACGTTATTTGATTTCTTCAAATATCCCCCACTTGAATCCTACTTGTCCTCAAATAGACTTAGAAAAGTTTTTGTTTATGAAAATGTGCCCCAACCGAAGTTGAGGATTTTCTGTTTAAGCATCGTTTTGTCCTAATCACCTGTACATAACCAAGCTCCTCACGAAATATGGAAATGAAAACACTCAGATCACTCAACTAATCTAGGGTACAACATTTAATTGGTACGCTTAATTGCTAAATCGTGATTAGTTTTCTATCATAGGCTTGGCAAGGATACACATCTCCACCACTAAAGCTAAGGAGAAACAAGTCAAAAGATAAATTGGGTTAAGAAGGCTTTAGGGTTGATCATTCAATAGTCTTTCACCATAAGTACCACACCAACAAGGCAGCTGCATTGTACATACACGACCGTAATGACAGAATAGACATATACAATCCAATCAGATCCTTGTTCGTGTTTAACTAGTAGTTAGGATGAAGAACGATATAGGGTAGGGAGCTTCTAACTTTCACCAAAATTCGTCATCCAACAAGGCAGCTAAGACATGCATACATGGCCGTAACGACAGAATAGACATGCATGCTCGTACAAGTCCTCGTTCGAGTTGACACTAAGGTTAATTGCTAGGAAAGGGAAGTAAAATGGGTGTTAAACAAAATTTACTAAACAAATAGATTAAGCCAACAAATAAGGTACGGTTGCTAGTAACTTTCTCTCGACTGTTCCATGACAAAGACTTAAACATATAGACAAACGCCTCGATCACAAAAATGATAAAGACTATAACAACCCATAATTTTCAAGTATTTCATCAATGTAATCTCTATGTATTATATTAAGTAATGTAGGATCGTTTAATTCATAACACGGGTGATGATTCGAGTGGTTTAGCTAGTTTCTAGAG
>BQNB010175257.1:0-13179 GCA_026074375.1 Tanacetum coccineum
AATGTGTTCTTCTCAACATCTTCCAAAAATCTTTTAATACCTTTAAAAGCTCTTTTGTTTCATTATTGCCATGGCCATCCATGATTGTTTGGACATTTTATTATTAGTCAAATAAATAAAGTGGATATGAAACATATCGATTAATCACCTTTGAACAAAATTTTTGTTATTGCATAGCCAATCGCCAAATCAAATTAAATCACCCCTTTCATTCTCTGCCGACAATCAGATTTAAGACAACCCTCATTTCTTTTTTACATTGATTCCATCATAAATCAAGATGCTTTTTTTTAAACTTTTTTTTTTCATATTAGCGGCGAAAGGTTTAAATGCCATTGTAAGTGAAGCGGTTGATAAAGGTATTTTTAAGGGTATTGTAGTTGGGTCCGATAGAGTAACGGTGTCGCATCTTCAATATGCCGATGATACAATCTTTTTTGGAGAATGGAACAAGGAAAATGCAAAATCGTTAATGTGTATTTTAAAGTGTTTCGAAGAGGTTTCCGGTTTACGTGTTAATTTTAATAAAAGCAAACTATATGGAGTGGGAGTTACCGGTGGATAAATTGTAGAAATGGCAAGGTGGATGAGTTGTGGTTTGGGTGAACTTCCATTAACATACTTGGGTCTTCCGATTGGGGTGTGTATGAGACGTACTTGTGCTTGGAACCCCGTGGTGGAGAAATTAAAAAAACGAAAACGCTTGCCGATTGGAAAATCTAAAACGATGTCTTTTTGTGGAACTTTAACGATTGGTTTTAATAGCGGTTCTCTTGTAGTCCTACCGTTGTATTACTTTTCGATGTTCCATGTGCCTTCGAGTGTGATAAAAAATCTTGAGAGTATTCGTAGAGATTTTTTTGGGGAGGGGTGGGTGAGTGTAAAAAAATATATTTGGTTAAATGGGACATGTTACTACTCACCATGGGGTTTTGGGGGTTTAAATTTTGGGCCCCACATCGAGCGAAAAATCTAGCACTTTAGGAAAATGGAAAGTGTCGATTTAACAGGGAAGGCGGATCTTTGTGGGTTTAGAGTCATAAAAAGCATTCATGGGAAAAGTGGTGGGCTTGGAGACATTCAGGGGGTAGGGGGTCGGTCGGGGGAGGTGGGGTGTGGCGTGATATCATTAGGGTGGGAGCGGAGTTAGAGGGACTAGGTTTAGAGTTTGTTTCGTCTTTTTTCGGGGTAGTGGGAAATGGTAACGATATTAGATTTTGGGTTGATAAATGGGTGGGTGGGGTTAGGCTTTGTGATAAATTTCCGAGGCTTTACCATCTTGATAGTAGTAAAGAGTGTAAGGTGGCGGAAAAAGAGAAATGGGTAGATAATTGTTGGTGTAGGAGTGGGTTTTGTGTTAGAAATCTTAGAGGGAGGGTTTGTAAGGATTTTGAGGAGCTACAAGAGTTACTCTTAATGTTGTTATCAAGTTTTATTGTAGGGATAGTTGGAGGTGGATGCTTAAAGAAAATGACGATTTCACGGTTATAGATTTAACAAAGTTGGTGGAAGAAAGACACTTAGCGTAGAGATTGGGGGATAAACGACAATTTTTGAAACCAAATGGTTTCAAAAAAAAAAGGGGGAGTCAACACGAATTTTCCCGAGTGGAAGGGCGCCTTAGAAAGGTAGACTTCCGGTTCGTAAGAGTTAGAATAAGAGGGGCATTGATTTATACTCTTAGATACTGTCCCTTCATAAAGCGGTGACATTGTGGAATCGTGTTCTCATTGATTTGTTTTATGTGCAACATTGCTAGAGCTGTGGGAAAAAAATATAATGTTGGTGGAAGATTGGGGGTGGTAATGCTTTTTCAATTGAGGAATACTTTTTATCTAATGGAAACGCTAACGTCCCTAGTCATTCATATAGAATATGGCAAACGGTGATTTAGACATCTGGGTACTTCATTTGGAAAGAGAGAAATACACGTGTTTTTAAAGGGAAAGCTTCAAGTCTAAATAAAATAGTGCAAGACATTCAACTAAAAAGTTTCGAGTGGATCGTGAGAAGATTCGAAAAGAAAAACAAGATGAATTGGCAACATTGGCTTTTTGATCCGGTTAAATATAGAGTTTGAAAATTATATAGTTCACAATATTGGTTGCGGGAGCCGCTAAATATTCGGATACAATAAGGCCAGGTTTGTTTGTGCTCGAGATTCAGTGTTTGATATCTGTATCAGATTCAGTGTATGCATCAGGTTTAGTATCTGCATTAGGGACCATTCTAGTATCTTATAGTAATGATCAATATTGCTCATCGTTGGTTCCCTGCCGTGACTGCTGCTGGTTTCATCTGCGGGTTCTCACTGTTGGTTTGTGTTTAGTTAATTCCTTAGTTCATTTAGTGTGTTAGGTTCTATGGTCCTAGTGGCTCTTTATGGCCTTTATATTTTTAGTTATGTTGGGCTTGGGACAAGTGAGCTGGGTATGGTATTCTTTTAGTTTTAGTGTCTTACAATATCCCTTTTGTTTTTATTCTTTGTTGTAAGTTGGCATTCTTGTGGTGCTTTGTTTTTTGGGTTCCTTTCTTCTTAAGTAGCTTGTTGAGGAGATGGGATGCCGTTTCTTGTGTATGTTTTTTTTGGGTGGTTCCCCGTAATATATGTTTTCCTTTCAAAAAAAAAAGATGCTTTTTTGTGCTTGTTTGTTGGGTTGTATAGTATCCATATAAATTTTACGAACATTAACAAAAAACCCCTAATGGCGATCGGCGGCAACCACACCTCTTCGAACCCTAAAAACATTTTCTGATCCACTACCATTCTTCTGCATCATACCTGCTAAGGCCCTATTAATGTTAGCATCATCACGTTGTGATTTGATCTCCGATAATGAAGTTCCTTACAGGTAAGTTATGCTTAGGAACCATAGAGATTAAAGTATTGTGTTTTAGGTTTTCGACTTTTCGTTCTTTTTTATCTTTTTTATCAATTTCGTCTAATGGGTTTTAATTACGGGACATCGTCATTCAAATGTGGAATGATGGTGCATAAAACTCTACTTTAATCATTGTTACAAATTTCCAGATCATTTTAAACGCTAAGGACTTATGGAATGTTATGTAACAAAAAGGAAACGTCGTTGGACGATTTCATTCCGAATAGGAGTTCCAAATCAGGTAAAGGTATTGTTTTGTTTTCGCTTTATTAAGATCTATGATTTAGATTGTTTGGTTAATAACCTTCGCACGATTTGGGTCGAACGTTTTAGGCTCCATGCAAACATTGCTAGGTTCCAAATATCGCCATTGAAAAATAGTAATACTTAATTCCCAAATAAGGCGGAGAAAAAGTCTGTTCCAAGCGTTGTTCATAAGGACAATGGGGGTATATGGGTATTCTAACTCTTATGCTCACATTGTTAAAGGGCCCATTCCTCAAAATGAGAGGGGTGGGGAGAACAAACCGACAATAGTGCTTGATGAAACGTGCATGAACCAACAAGATTATTTCACATCTTTGATGGGTAAAGTCAAGGAATTTGACTCATCAACAGACTTGAAGGTGGTTTTAGCTAACTAAGGTGTTGATAACATTAATCTAAAATATATAGGCATGTACTGGGTGATGATTGATTTCTAGAAAGAGGCATCAAAAGAGAATTCAAGGCTAATGTGGGCATAGGTTCATGGTTTTCTCAGTTAGGACAAGATTTAAATTTATTTCACATAGATAAGAGAGTCACATGGGTGGATATTAAGGGCATACCTTTAAAGGTATGGACTAAAAATACTTTTAATCGAATTGCCTTTAAATGGGGAGATTTACTACATGTCGAAGATCAAGATGAAGGTTACTTTAATAGCAAAAGATTATGTATCAAAACGAAGTTAGTAGAGAATATCTTTGAGTCGTTTAAAATTATAACTCAAGGTAAAATGTTCTGGGTTCGCGCTAAAGAAGTTTTTGGTTGAATCCCTGAGTTTTTGGAAGACGATGAAAAAGAAAGTGATTCTGATGATGAAATAAGAGATGAAGAACTACACAATGAAAGTGCAGGTATGCATAATCATGCAACTGTGGAAGGAGAAAATGATGTTGAAGAGGTCTTTGAAACTATTTTTGAGAACTAACAATATTAAGCTTACAAAAAGGACGATCCTAATGATATTCGCTCAGAGGACCCATTTAATATTTATGATCTTCTTAACAAGAAACAAGACAACATTATTGGAGGTTCTAGCTCAGATAATATGAAGTACCCTCCAGGATTCACTCTCACGGTTGCTATTAAAGTTTAATCTAATGCTGTTTAAAAGTTAAAAATAGAAGGTGGTGAATGTTTACAAAATATTAATGATGATAAGGTAGCTTATGAAGTGAATAAGACATGTCCTTTGAGTAATTCAAAGGATGACAGGGAGGAGTCCATATGTTCATGGCATTTTAAGAAATCCAAATTACCACGTTCAAGAGGCTTAGTGTTACAATTACTAAGGATTACTTAGTGAATGTGGTACAAAACAAGTCGATATAAATTGTTATTAGGATTGTTTGAAAAATTAATTTGAAGTGATTATTAATTCTCAAGGAGTGAATGACGATCATAGATGCATTTTATGTCATTAAATATCCAAGCCTTGCCGGGGGGGGGGGGGGGGGGGGGGGGGGTGGGGGGGGCGGGAAAGAGGCTAAAAAAGATTAGGTTAAGGAGTTATGTGTTAACAACAAGGTGAATTTTATGTCTTTGCAAAAAACAAAAATGGAGATTATTGAGCTTTTCAATATTAAGATGTGTTAGGGTAATTTTTCTTTTGATTATGTTTATAGTTCCTTCGTTGGTTATTCGGGTGGTATTCTTTACCGTGTGGGATCACAAGAATGTTTTCATAAAATTAATTCTAACGGTTTTTGGATTGATTTCCATTTATGATTAAAAGAGAATGGGTCGTAATGTTAAAAAGCCTCTTATATATCATGTTTATGCTCACAAAGAGTTATAGTAAAAGAGATATTATGGGACTACTTGACTCTTGTGATTGATAACTGGAATGGTGAAGTGGTAATCATGGGTGACTTTAATGAAGTTCGTAAGCAAGCTAAGAGATACAACTCTCAATTTAACGTGTAAGGTGCTCATGCTTTCAATTCGTTCATTTCGGTTACGGGTTTGGAGGAGGTTCCTTTAGGTGGTTGCTCATTTACATGGTGTCTCAAATCGGCTACAAAGATAAGCAAGCTTAATCGTTTTCTTATTTATAAAGGTTTGATGGGTTCGTGCCCTAATATTTCAGCCATTACTTTGGACCGTTATTTATCTTATCATCGGCCCATCTTAATGCGTGAGTCTCATTTTGATTATGGCCCTATTCCTTTTTGCTTTTTTCATTATTGGTTTGAAATGGAGGGTTTTGATAAATATGTAGAAAGAACCTGGAATGATGCACACGTGATAGATTCTAACGCTATGAAAAAGTTAATGAAAAAAATGAAGTATCTTAAAGAGAAGATTCGTGCATGGATAAAAGTTAAGAAGGATAGTTCAAAAAATATTAAGAAGACTTTAAAAGCGGAATTAGCTGAGATCGATTTGTTGTTAGATAAAGGAGAAGGCGATTATGATATTCTTAATAAGCGCATGTCTGTTTCCAAATTGTTACATGATTTAAACAAATGGGAATTGATGGAGATGTCCCAAAAAGCTAAAATTAAATAGGCGACTGAAGAAGATGAGAATTCAAAATACTATCATGATATTCTAAACAAAAAAAGAAGCCAGCTTGCTATTCGTGGTATCTTGGTAGATGGTATATGGATCGATTATCACTGCTGGGTAAAGAATGATTTATTGTCTCACTTTACAAATCATTTTGATCAGCCTCAGGTATCTCGCCTACAATTAGATATGGACTTTCCTAACAAGTTAAATCTAGATCAACAGGTTGAATTGGAAAACAATGTTACTTGTGAAGAAATAAAGAGGGCAGTTTGGGACTGCGAGGCATATAAATTCCTGGTCCAAATGGGTTCACATTTTGGATTTTATCGTCAGTATTAGAGTTTTTTGGAAAAAGATGTGGAAGAGGCTATATACTATTTTTCCAGTATGGGACATTCCCTAAAGGAGGCAACTCTTCTTTTATTGCTTTAATTTTGAAAATGCATGACACTAAAATGGTGAAAGATTTTAGACCTATGATGACATCAGTTAAACGTCATTTTTGTAGCATCATTTATCCCATGTTTCTTACCCATTTTATATAATTATTGCATGAATTAGTACTTAATCATTTATATTTGAGATTTGCAGTAATTATGGAGTACTTTGTGAAGATTAGCTAAAAGGCACGCATTATGGAGCTAAAACGAAGAAATCTGAAGAATACTGTTCTGACATTCTATACGCTGTATCCATCAAGGAAGATACGGCGTATCTGTGCCTGCACTTCATAAGAAACCAAGTAGAACTAAAGACCTATACGCCGTATCCAGAAGACCTCAATACGCCGTATTCTATTTCAAGTAATTAAATATTCTGGAAGATATTGAACGTGGTCCCTACTCCAAGAAACTCTCTATACGCCGTATCAAAGAAATTCCAGAAACTATAAATAGAAAACCTAAAAACAAGTTTTAGGTGTGGTTGATCATATTTTGGATACCATAACCATAAAAGTCAATTTTTAGAAGACAAGAAGAGCAGAAGAGGTAAAACAAAGCAACTAATTCCATTCATTGGAGTAACTCAAACATCGATACTATAGTCCAGGTGTTGGAATGCTTTTATCGTGCTTCGAGTCTACGTATTAACATGAATAAAAGCAAAATAATAAGGATTTCGGTGGGGCTAATGATATTGTGATCAGGCAGTGGCCAAAGATTGGAATGGTGCGACGCTAGAAGCTCCTTTTCTTATTTTGGGTCTTTGAGGTAGTGGCTTATTCTCGCATTCAATCTTGGAATGAGATTATAAATAATCTTTTTGCTTGATTATCTAATTGGAACATGAATACTTTATCTATAGGTGGCAGATTAACGCTTCTAAAGTCGGTCTTAGGTTCGATGTCCATTTATCATATGTCGTTGTTTAAATTTCCCATGAAGGTTCTTCAGAGAATGGAATCTATTCGTTGTCATTTTTTCAATGGTGTTGATCTTAAATGGTAGAAGCGATTATGGGGTAAATGAATTTAAAGTTGTTGGCCTCTATAAGAGAAAGGAGTTCCCCCATTTGTGTACGCAGTTTATATGCGTTGAATAGAGCCCTTTTGTTCAAGTGAGTGTGGCGCTTTCGCACTCAAAGATTTTATCTATGGGCAAGGGTTATTAAAGGCATTCATGGTGAAGATGGTAAACTTGGTAAGGAATTGTAATAATTGCTATCCGCTACTATATGGTTGGCATATTGTTTCTGAGATGGAGGCGCTACTCAAGAATCACGATACAAATTTGATTGGTTTTATTCACAAAAAGATGGGTAACGGGGCTGATACCTCCTTTTGAGAGGACGTGTAGAGGGGTGATGGTACTTTTAAATCCATTTATCCCATAATGTATGGCTTGGAGACATGTAAGAATGTTACTGTCACAGTTAAAATGTCTCATGAAAAATGTAGGATATTCTCTTCGTCGAATTCCAAAGGAAGGTATTGAACATGTTCAAATCTTAGAGTTCTTGGCGTGTTAGTGGGTGTTGCTCCACGTTGACATGAGAGATAGATGGGTTTGGTCTTTAGAGGCTAAAGAGAGTTCTTAGTTGCTTCTGTTTGAAGGCTGATCGATGAGCATTGGTTGCCGGAGGTTTTGACCAAAACTCATTGGATAAATGTTGTGCCCAATTAAGTAAATCTTCATGCATGGAAAGTAAGGTTAGATTGCTTACCTACTAGGTTGAATATTTCTAGACGTGGCATGAATGTATATTCTATTTTATGTCCTATATGCGATAACGCGATGGAATCGGCTAGTCATATTTTTTCGCTTGCCATATAGCTAAAGAGGTGTTTCATAAGATCACCAGCTGGTGGGATGTCAATTTTATGGAGGTTTCTTTGTATGAGGAATGGTTAGAGTGGCTTTTGAATCTTCGTCTTCACACTAAGTATAAAAAATTGCTCGAAGGAGTTTGCTTATATTATGTGGTGGACTATCTGGAATTTTCGCAACAAGAGTATTTTTGGTTCGGATCTTCCTACGAAGGCGTCTCTTGTTGAGGATATTGTGTTCTATTCTTTTTATTGGTGTAAATATAGATGTAAGGCTTCTTTTAGTTGGATTGATTGGCTTAAAAACCCTCATCTTGTTATCTTGTAAGTTTCTAGCTCCTTGCTAGTTTTTTAATAAAATTTCGCCGTTCAAAAAAATAAAGTGTATATGAAACATAACACGTCCTTTAATTTTCTCTTTATATGAAATAGCTTAGTCGTAGTGGTACGTGAGTTGCTCACTAACTAAGTTAATGAGTTCAATCTTGTTTGAGAACAAGTTGTAGCTAATACCCAAGACATAAAAGACACATTTTCACGGGATTTACTTTACGGGCGAGGTCTATGGTTCAATTCCAAGAGGCCTTCCCGTTTGTATTCCTAGGCCTTTTGAGTGGGGTTGACACCTCGATCCTCATCATGTTTAAGCGTGTGTGTCTGGGACTAGCTGTCGCACATTTGTAAGCTATATGATGAGATATATGATATACGATTATAAAAGATTTGTCTTTAAAAATAAGAAATTATTGTCAGGATGGTGAGAATATACGTATTTGACTAATAATCTTTTTTTCTAGTATAATTGGATATATATATAACTAAAAAAAATTGGGAAAAACCCAAATCTATGACTCACGACAATATTTATTTCCAACTTTGCGGCATATTGCTAAAATTATGACAGCAAATTATGTTTTGCCAAGTTTACACTTCTGCACCCAGCGACACCTATTTCTCACTTATATAGCATTATAATTAATAGCCTAGTACACCTAACGTCACATAATCAACTATATCTTCTCGCAAGCACCTCTATTCTCTCCTGCAATCAACATGCGACATTTTATGCACAGTAAGGCGACATGCATCTTTTTTTCAATTTTTTTAACAAAAAAATTCATTAATAATAAAAACTATTACATAATAATTCAAATAAAATTTAAAAACATTACAATAAAATTTAAATCTTAAAGTAATAATCTAAATAATAGTGTTCCTTGAATTCTTGCTTTATCACCATTAGCATCTCTTGTTGCACTGGGGGCAAAGTCTCATCGATTCGTGAATTACAGAAGAGGAAGTCTTTGTCCCGTTTCATTTTTCAGAGTAATTCAAGCTTTTCAAGTTGTAGTGCAACTTCCTCTCTTTTAAAGTCTGTTGCCTCCTTACGCACCACTTCCTGGATATCCAATTCTCGATTCTTCAAGTGTATATAGGATTTTTGTTGTTCCTTCTTTTTTCCTTAACTAGCCGACTTGATGCTTTTCCATTTCTCAGCTTCCTATTCAATAAGACCTCCTCTTGCAATAGATAAAGATTTAGAATGAGAGGAGAAGGATGCTTTTTTCTTAGCTTTGTCTTGACCCATTGGTCGCACTTCCTGAACCTCTTCCCCAGAACCATTCGTTTCTTTGTTCAAATTCAAACCACCATGCGTTGAGCCTGAGGTGGTTTTGGAAGTCTTTTTTTATACCCTTATTTTGCTTCTTGTAATATAAAGGCGTCTTAACTTCTTTCCAAGCAGCATGATCCTTCAAAATTCTCCAACACGACTCACATTAAAAGTCATGATCGTATTGCGCTTCATATTCCTCCAACGCTTTTTGGAACTCAGTGAGGTTACTTGACCCGATCTCGTTCCTCCGTTCGATATTATCGTAAATGACACAAAATTGCCCAATTATAGGACGAACCCTATTTTTCCATTTGCTGGAGATGGCATCGTATCCTTGGATTTGTTCCTACATTTATTTCTCAAAGTAATCCAGAACCGCCAACCAAACCCCCTTCGTCTTCATAGCGTTTCCTTTGATGTTGTTTATCGACATGTTGGTCCACGCTTTACACAACGCGACCTCTTCCGCTATTATCTATGGTTTTGACGCTTCTAGGTTATCAGTCGTCTTGGCCTTTTGACAACGTTTTGAAACCTTCTTAGCTTTGACGGGCGTCGCCTCTTTGACTGGAAAGTCGTCTACAACGGGATCAGATGGACCGCTCATACCCAAACCTTGACTCGAACCATGAGCGGAACTGTGAGCCGAACCGTAACCCATAGAATAATATTGACCCATATAATAATCTTGATTACCGCCCGAACCTTGTCCCGCATAATATTCTTGAGTACCAAGCAAGTTCTTTATATCCATATCAAGATTAATACGGTTAAGCGGAGAATACCCTTGATTTGGTTGCAGAGATGGAAATGGTGAATCAAAAGACGAATGATACATTGCATATTTTTGTTGGTAAAAAGATGGTTGGTTGTTATACGGAGGATTGAATTGATGTTTTTGATAATAAGGTTGGTTTTGTTGTTGTTGTGATGGATAAACGAAATTTGCGGTCGAAAGAGAATGGATGGTAAGACACCGGATGATTGAAATTCGGATCCGGTGTTAAATTTGGAACGCTTTCTTGACATCAAGATTTTGGGGTTTTGGTTTTGGGAGTTTTGTTAGACATTGTAAATAAAGATTAAAAGTATAATAGAAAAGTGATTTGAATTTGTGTATAAAATCGTGAGATAAATGAGGTATTTATAGGGTTAAAAAGATTAAAATTTTAAAAATTAAAAGTTTTTTATATATAATGTCTAACGGTTGGATTTTTGCTTTTTATTGTTTGCCAAACCCAGTCGTGTAGTCGACCCAATTCTCCCAACAAAACAAGTAGAGACCGACTCGTGGGAAAGGGTTGAAGTGGTGGCAACCCTATTGGGACTCGGTCGACCGACTATGTCGACTTACTACTGCACCTTAAACTCTACCTATGATATTTTCGGCTACATACAAACACCATTTCAAACTATACTTATGACATTTTTGGCTTACCACTTTACAAAAGTTAACGAAAAAGTACGATTAAAACCATGACGGCCTATGGCTTATTTGGTTTTGGGCTTATGTTTCATAAGCTCACTATTTGCGGCTTATTTTGAAAGTTTAGGCTTATATATGTTTATTATGACATAATAAACTTATATAAGCCAAAAACTTTTAAAATAAGCCAAAACAACTGAGCTGATGAAGCGTTAGCCCAAAACTAAATAAGCCATAAGTCGGCTATATAAGACGAAACAAGAACCCCCTTAGACGAAAATGGAATTGAAATGTTATATAGGCGATACAAGTTGAAATGTAAAATGCCAATTCTCAAAATGTCTCACCCACAAAACTTGAGCACTATTATGCCCTATAGACGACAATGGAGTTGAAATATTTTCTTTGTAACTCCCCTTACTTTTCTAAATGCCGCATGCGATTTATGGAACTTATGCGACTTATGTGACTATTGACAAGTGTCATATTTATCTAATCATTGGAGGTACACTAGTGTAAGTGACAAGTACGCATAAGGTGTACATTTTATTTATGATGTCTTTGTGTGTATTTTTTTATTTTATTTCAAAAATATAAAAAAGCATAAGTCGCATAAATAGTAAATCGTCAGTCAAATAAAGAGTACACCTTACACATGCGTTTATGCCACTTACACAAGTGTATCTCGAATGATTGGATAAATAGGACACTTGTCAAGATATTGTTGAAGTCGGATAAGTCACATGAGGCATTTAGGGAATTTGGTTTCTTTTGAAGCATAATAGCAACTTGATTTTGTGGGTAGGGCAAAACAATAATCGGCCCATGTAAGAAACCGCATCTGTTGACCACATTTGAGTATCATCAATAGTTATGATAATATTTTAGTCGTGTAGGGCAAAACTATATTAGAAGATAGATATGGCCGGGGTTGAGTCCATTAGAGTTTCGTTATGATATGTACTCTATAAATATCGTATCAATAAATCATATCATTCACGGGGTTTATTCATCATCTAACAAACTAGTGATAACGCGAGTAAGAAGACAAAGCAGGAGCGGTTATATTTCATAACAGAACTCAAAACACTTTATGTTCTTCATCAAACAAGTGTCATGTTTCAAACACTAAGGGCATGTTTGGTAGGATAAAATAGAATGCTAAGAATGAGAAAGAGAATTATTTCCTACGTTTGTTTGACAAAAGGAATGGAAACAGGGGGCCATAAATCCATTCTCATTCTACCCTTTTGATTCTTTAAAAAAATTAAAGAAGGGATTTAGCCGTACAATAGCAACGTACTTTTAGTTTTGTTTCATTTTGGTACGTGAACTTTTTTTGTTCCACTTAATGTAACGAACTTTCATGTTTTGTGTTACTTTGCACCAACTTGGATAGGCAACCGGATAAAAAGTTTGATTACCGGCTAATAGTCTACGTGGCACGTGAACTTTTTTTCTAATGTTCCGTTTTGGTACGTGAACTTTTTCTAATGTTCTGTTTTAGTACGTGAACTTTTTTTCTATAAAAATGTTTAATACTTTGGTTAAAATTTTTTTCAAAATTAAAATTTTTTTAGAAATTAAAATTTTTTATTTTTTTCAAAATTAATTTTTTTTTCGAAAATTTAAATTATTTAAAAAAAAAGGTTTTTGGTTAAAAAAAATTTAGAATTTTTTTCAAAATTAATTTTTTTTTCGAAATTATTTTTTTTTTTAAAATTAAAAATTTTAAAAAAAAAATTTTGTTAAAATTTTAAAAATTTTGATTAAATTTTTTTTAAATTTTTTTTCAAAATTAAATTTTTTTTCGTAATTAAATTTTTTTTCGAAATTAATTTTTTTTCGTAATTAAATTTTTTTTCGTAATTAAATTTTTTTTCGAAATTAATTTTTTTTTAAATTAAAAATTTTTAAAAAAAATTTGGTTAAAATTTTTTTTTAATTTTTTTAGAAATTAAAATTTTTTATTTTTTTCAAAATTAAATTTTTTTTCCAAATTAAAATGTTTTTAAAAAATTTTAAAAAAAATTTTAAAATTTTGGTTAAAATTTTTAAAAATTTTTTTCAAAATTAAATTTTTTTTCGTAATTAATTTTTTTTTTTTAAATTAAAAGTTTTTTAAAAAAAAAATTTGGATAAAATTTGTTTCAAAATTAATTTTTTTTTCGAAATTAATTTTTTTTTCAAAATTAAATTACGTATAAAA
>BQNB010175258.1:0-13179 GCA_026074375.1 Tanacetum coccineum
AATTATATGCTTGTGTACACGTATTTTTTTTCGAAGAAAACAATGTTTAGATGAGAAAATATATTTGTTGAGTAATATGTTAAACGTTTGTATAACTAATTTGCATTATATTTTATAAATTTTGACACTTTATATATAACAATTCTTTTTTAAATGCCTCATTTGTCTAATTTCGCACAGGGCCCTCAGAAATTTTAAAAATTTAGAAATGACCTTGTATATCACTCATATAAGATTATTAATTATTAATACATTATAAAACAATTTTTTAGCTTATTATTTTGTAAGATGACCAATGATTGCTACTAAGCAACTTTGAAAAACTTCAAAGCGAAAATTTTCGCAGTGACCCGTTGGAAGTAGTGTGATCTTGTTATGACCTTGACATTTTTTTCTTTCCAAATTGACCTTCTAGATCGCACACGCATGTGAGTGATCTACTTTTGGACACGTGTCACGTTTTTACTGGTTTTGAAGGAAATTAAAAAAAATAAAAAAAATAAATGTGGATCGCGCCTATACTAAAGTGATCTACTTTTTTTTTTTTTACAAAAACAACCCTTAAACTTTTTAATATTTATAACTTTTTTATATAACAAACTTTATTCGTCAAATATTTAGCAAATATCTAGCGCATTCGTTAATAAAAAAATACCGTTGCGAAGAGCTCTAAATTACGAACAAAACGAGCCCAATATTGATATGCTTTTGACGTACGTACGATTTTATAAAAAATGTTAAAGTTTGATATATATATTTATATGTTTGCGTTTTTACAAAAACACCCCTTAAACTTTTTGATGTTTTACAATTTTTTTATGTAACAAACTTTATTCGTCAAATATTTAACAAATATCTAGCGCATTCGTTAATAAAAAAATACCATTGCGAATAACTCTACACTACGAACAAAACGAGCTCAATATTGATATGCTTTTGACGAACGTACGGTTTTATAAAAGATGAGCCCAAAATGTTAAAGTTTGATATATAAATAAATATATATCAAACTTTAACATTTTGGGCTCATTTTTTATATATCAAACTTTAACATTTTTTATAAAATCGTACGTACGTCAAAAGCATATCAATATTGGGCTCGTTTTGTTCGTAATTTAGAGCTCTTCGCAACGGTATTTTTTTAAAATTAAGAGTTTATTGATATAGAGATTAATCAGAATGAGTAGTGGGACGGCACTAACTATTCTCTTCTAGATTAAAGCCGAAAAGTTTTCAGTTTTGGGAAATAGAATTATCAAAGGTGTTGGTCTCTTCCAAGAAAAGATTAGAAAATGTAGAGGTAGACTTGATCGCAACATCAGAAGATGGAGTGGGATTATCTCTTAATGCATCGATCTTAGCAATAAGAAGATTGACATTCAACAATTTTTCACGAAGGATATCGTCTTTGATTGTTAAAAGAATATCATCATCAATCCTTCCAACTTCCGGGACAATAATCTCCACCACCTCTAAGCTGACGATCTCAACATCGGGAGGTGATGCATCGACATAATCGATATCCTCACCGTAGGTAGAATCGTCATCACTTGAAGAATTATCATCGTTGGAATTGACAACAATCTCAGAATGTTCATTGAGAGCATTAAGAGGGGTGGTATTTTCACAAAGAGGCACATCACACATTTTGGGAACACCCTCGGACTCACTTGGGATTAGGACAAGGTCTTCAACACTAGACTTTATTACTTCGTCCGATTCCGTTGCCGGAACAGTGTCGAGATGCTCGTCCCCCATACTTAGAGAGTTATCGGGTTCCTTGATTGGTAAAACGGGTGTGATTGCAATGGTATCGTCTTCGTCATCATCATAGCAAATGGGAATCTTCCAATATCGATCTTTAGACGCTTGCTCTTCCGCAATTCGCTTTTCTTCTTCCTTCTTTTGCATATATTGACCAACCATATCACATAAGGTCGTCATTTGTTCCATAAGCTTATTTTGAGAATTGAGAAGGTCATTTTGAGAATTGAAGATTGGATGATTGACGGTATATTGCGGGGGTTGAAATTGGTCAAAACCGAAAGAATTAGGATCATAGCAAGAATTTTGCTCATGACAATAGTCTTCATTCATCGGTTGACACTGAAAAGTCTCATGAGGTCCCCCGCAATTTTCACAACAAAGACTTCGTTGTTGAAAACTTGGTAATGTTTGTGGGAACTCATCATAGTCTTGCGGTGTACAATAGTGACCATAACGAGCATCGTTCCCGCAAAACTCACACAAGATTGGTTCATAGTGTGTGGGGTGGTTGGAAAAATTTTGAGAATCGTTAGAAGAATACGGAGTTGAAAAATTGTTTGGTGTTCTATTTCCAATCGTACAATAAAAACAAACTCCATCGTATTCATTACAACCACATTTTCGGCATGTACCAAGAAGACATTGTTGTTGCAAACTTTGCAAGTTTTGTAGGGGCTCACCAATGGTTTGATTGTTGCATGGTTCCGGATTAGAGATAATCGGAACTTTCGGAGGGCAATTATAACCGTAATGAGCACCTTTCCCACAAGACTTACAAGTGCATTGTCGACAAAAGATTCCATCTAACGAATCACCGCACTCGTGACAACAATGGTCAATTTATGGAGGACTTGGTGAGGAATTTTCACCGGGGTCCTGTTTGACAACGAATGGCTCTTGAGGTTCATTAAAAACATTAGTATTGTTATTGGATGACTCAAAAGTGTCTTGGAAGTCTTGGAAAACTTCCTCCAATTTCTTTCGTATTGGAGTACATTGTCTACAATATAGACCTTCAATCGGGTTTCCATACTTGGGACAATTAGGGGGTTATTGAGACAAGTCGGGTGTTTTATTAGAATCAATAACAAACTTGTCTACGAAATACCCTTTAGAACATCCACATGATTTATTGTACCAAGATCCACATGATGAAACTTCTTTAAACGTGAAAACAGGATTCAAATGATGATCGAATGATGCCATAAGAAATAAACATAAAGGGTTAAGAAAAGAATTAAATGAATAAGAAGAAAAAGAAGATTATTTTTGGGTTTAAAATAATAAATAAAGAAAAGAAATAAAAATATTTTTGGATTTTGATTTTTTGGGTTTTAACAATTTATTCACAATTTATTTTAACGGGCAACGATATAGACAACTTAAACCAAATAATCAACGTACTTCACGGTAGCTTTTAAAAAGAAAAACGCACAGGCGAGTGGAGGAGAAGGAAAGCACGGTGCTTTTAAGAACCTTTCTCCTTTAGGGTCGTAGTTCGTTGGAACGACCCGCCTTATACCCACTTTATAGTTTGTTTAACTTTTCAAGGTGAGTCGTACCTCGTAAGTGACACAAATGGTAAGTTTTTGATCTTTGGTTTGGGAACTTATTATGATAATACCTCAGTTGAAGGTATTATTTTGATTGGTGTTCTTTTACCAAATTAATTTTTATTGATAATTAAGGACAATGTTTTTATATTTTGGATTTAAATTTTTTTTTTGGTACTTTCAATACTTTAGGAAAAGTATTGTTGGTATTTTTAATTACTTGATATTCACAAAAATTAGAAAATAAAATATTTTTGGTTTTTTTTTTTGACGAAAATATTCACAAATTCAAACGCTAAATCCTCATACGATCCGTAATAATGGTACTCACAACCTCCTGGCAGCGGCGCCATTTGATTACTGCCTTTTTGTATATATATAAATATAATACGTAAGGATAATATGATTCAATTGTAGTATACGTATTCCGAAAGATTTAAATCAATTACTTTTGTCCAAAGTAATATCAAAAATCCCCCGGGTCGTTTCCCAGCGAAGCGTGAATTCAAAATCGAGAGTCGGTTTGGGAATTGTGCTTGAATAATCAAAGATTGGATTGGATTCTATTTCTACAATTAAAAATGCAAAAACGAATTAAAGAAACCCTAAAACGAAAACAAATTAAGTTAAAACCTAAAAAAACGGAAACGTAAAAACGCGGCTAAAAACCTAATTTATCGAATTTTAAACCTAAAGTGAATTTTTTACGTTAAATACGCTAATAAGCTACTATCAAAGTAGAATAATAGAAAACTAGACCAAAAAACTGAGGTGTTTAAGTCTAAAAACTGCGACAAAATAAGAACGGGAATTGAATCCCGTTCTTTAAAAAAATGAAAATTTTCAAATATTCACCCTACAAATATGTAATTATTTTTTCCTAGGTCCTATTTGATAAAAGAAAATTAAGAAAAAAGAATTTTATTTTTTTGATAATTTTCCTATTTACTATTAATTAAATAAGATTTTAATCTAATTAAATTATAAAAAATATTAAACGATTTATAAAAAATCTCAAAAAATTATAAAAAGTAGCTGACGTTATAAGGGATCTATGAAAAATATAATGGACTAACTAGCTTATTGTAATAAGCTGTAAATAAGCCAAACAGGCTTAGAAGCTTATTGGGCTAAAACGTGTTTATGTATATTGTTTGTGCAAACTTAAACAAGTGAAAGACCCAAGGGCAGATGGTTATGTGAGGTTATGTTAAGAGGTTGAGTGGGGTAGGTAGTCAGGGTTCGAGCCTTGCTCACCCCTGACTTCCCTACTCCATTTTTATTCTTTTTTTGGAAAAACTTTCAAAAGCAAAGTTGTAAAGTGCTTAAAAATAAGCACTTTTAAAACTGGGAATTATTTTTGAAAAGCTCAAATAAGCACAGATTATAAGCAAAAAGGTGACAGAATGCTAAGTTACACTAAGGCTTAAGTAAGCTAACTGATGGGTAATTTTTTTAAGCTCAATAAGCAAGCACAAATAAGAAATTAGCAAATACAGAACCTATACTACACCTAGTAAGCAAGATAAGGCAAATTAAGTTAAGGGAATAAGCAACTATAAGCAGAAAAATCAATAAGCACTTATGGCCAAAAAGCATACTAAACAGCCCTTAAGGGGACTTTTGGGCTTAGATTTAAGGCACTAAATGAACAATTAAGAGCAAAAGGCTTAAACTAGCTTAAAGTATGGTTTAATGGATATCTAAAACTGCAAAGATCAAACAATTTGAAACAGAAATAAGCAATTAACAAGGGCTTGGAAAAGAGTTGTTTGCACCAGGGGAAATTTAACAAAGACAAAGGGCTAAAAAGCAGTTGGCTAGTAAGCCACTAATTAAGCTCCTAAAACTAAACTAAGGCCAAACAGGTTAATATGAGCTTATAATGAGCTTATGCTCAAAAATCCAAAAGCTAAAAATAAGCTTTGAGGTCTGATAAATATGATTGAAAAAGGGACTTTTTGAGTAAAAAAATAGCATTGACAGTTTTAACTAAGACAAAGGCTATCTTAAAAATAATATTCTACTCTATTTGCCATAAAAATGGGACACAAAAAAACATGTTCAAAGACTTGGTTTGGAAGACTAAATCACATATTGTTTTGTTTTAAGCTGTTTTGGATCAACACCCCACCCACTTAAAGAGCTAATAAAGAAAATATCTGAAACACTAGCTTTTAAGACTTACAAATTTTGAAAAGTTAAATTAAAATAACTTAATAGCTTGTTGAAGTTTAACTAAGATGACCCATTACTATTTAAAACCCAACTTTTTACCCGATCTTTGCGTGCCCTTAACCCTAACACGTCCCCTTAAAACCTCAAAGTGCTTTTTTTACACTAACTTATGATGAAATCAGCTCAAACAGTTTAAATATTAGGCAATTAAAGATCAGATAAGCAATTCTCAACAGAAATTAAGCACTTTTAAGCATATCAATAAGCTGATCAATATCAAGCTAAAATTTAAGGCTTTAAGGCAGTTTTATGAAATATATGAACAAAAGATATACAAGCTGAAAATTATGACTAATAAGCTAATAATGAGATGCAATAAGCATATTTAATGCAGAAATAAGCAAATAAGCAGTTCAATAGTAACTTGAGTTATAAAAGAGAAAATGGAAGTAATCTTGGTCCTATGCTTTATATGGAAGTTTCAAAAGCTCAAAAGAGCTTATTTGGCAGCTTGTTAACCCCAATAAGTCAGAAGCCCATCCAAGATTTTGCGTATTCCCCCATGAGCTCAAACTGCTTATTTAACAATGGAATAGTAACACGTTTGCTTAACAAAGAAAATCTTAAGAACTTGGAATTTTATTTAACTTTGGAATAAACTTACAACTGAAATTGAGTTTATAATACTTATAAAAGATAATGAAACTGAAATTTGAACATTAGTTAAAAACATAAAAACAGGACTTTAAACTTAATTACACTACTCCTAGATACTATCTTCTGTCTTTTTTTTCTCTCTTTTATAAGCTGTCAAGCTTCTTTGCATTGTGCTAGTTGTGCTTTTGCTGTGAGAGGAAACAAATAACCAATCTTGACCCTTAATCATGCCTTAGAGCCTGAGTTCTTTGATCCTGCCCCTTCAATGCCTAAATTGTAGGTATGGATTGCCAACATGGAATAAAAGGGTTTAGTGGAGAGGGGGTGAAGGTTTGATCCCCTGTGTAAGTATGTGAGGTTGAGTGTTATGGGGAGAAGGAAAAGGTTCACAGGCTTTAGGTTTTGGTTATGGCGGGAAAAATGGGTTAGGGCTTATCTGGGTTTGATTTTGGGGGTGCAGGGGAGATGTTATGGGAATGGGCACTTTGAGTCCCTCAAGGTATATATATCTATTGCAAAACTCGTCCTTGTGGTAATATAAGTTTAGGGATTGGCAGAAATGACCCCTCAACCTATATAAGCTAATTACATAGGTGGTCCTTGTGTGATATAACTTTAGGGGTTTGGCAGGAAAGGCCCCTAAAGTTATATTTTAGGTAAATTGCAATTTTGGCCCTTGTATTTTTATTCCCTTATTACAACTTTGGGATTTGACAATTTTGGTCCCTTAAAGTTGTATTTTTCTGATTCAGCTTCTCGGGGTTGACTTTAACTTCGTCAGGGTTGACTTTGTTGGCTTTGATTTTGACTTCTCTGCTCTTTCCAAATCCGTGCTTGGTTTTGTCCTATTTGGCTTCGTTTTTTGTCCTTTTGTCGATATCCGATACTTGCACAGTACATAAAGCAAAACAAACATATATTTGGCAATTTCTGTCTTTTTTTGGTCATTTAGGCTCGTTTTATTAGGTATAAAATATGTGTAATTAAGCACATATTAGTTGCAGAAACATTATAATGGCCAGGAAGCTCGAGGTTGTACGCGTTGTCGTTGATATTTTTAAAAATACAAAAAGGACGATCTCCTCGCGGTTTCAACTTCCTAAAATGCCCTACCAGAAGACGCTCCTTACGAAGATGAATCCATACAAGATCACCTTCCTAATACAAAATCTGCTTACGACTCTTATCCGCATGTTCCTTGTATTGTTCATTATGCCAAATAATCTGTTTACGAACCGACCGATGCAACTCTTTAATTTGCTCAGAATCCTTAGCCCATTCCTCACTAAACCACCCCACCTCTAGAACAGGAACCGAATCCAGAGGAGAAATCGGATTCCGTCCATACACAACTTCAAAAGGACTCTTACTTGTGGTATGATTAACCGACCTGTTATAGGCAAATTCAGCTTGTGGAAGAAAAAGATCCCACTGTTTGGCATTGTCCCCACTTAAACTGCGCAAAAGATTTACTAAGCTCTGATTGACAACTTCAGTCTACCCATCAGTTTGGGGATGATGGGAACTACTGAACTGTAATTTAGACCCCAAACGAGTCCACAAAGTATGCCAGAAATGACTCACAAACTTAACATGTCGATCAGACGTTTTTTAAAAGGCCCAAAACTGACAAGGCTCATGACACATAGGTCCTAACCGTTAGGCCTTTTCCGAGTGATCATGTGAATTTCAGCCCAATCCGCCACAAAAATTTGTTAGCAAAAAATAAGCGCCAAGCATATTTGTCATGTTGACTCGCTTGTTGACCGCATCTGTATCATCTTCCCCTTCTTGAAAAAGACTCAACCCCGAGTCTGGCTTATCATCACTATCTCCTTTATATGGTGACAAATCTGCAACATTAAAAATGGCAGAAACATTATAATGACCAGGAAGCTCGATCTTGTACGCGTTGTCGTTGATCTTTTTAAGAACACGAAAAGGACCATCTCCTCGCGGTTTCAACTTCCCAAAATGCCCTGCCAAAAAACGCTCCTTACGAAGATGAATCCAAACAAGATCACCCCCCCTCCCCAATACAAAACCTACTTACGACGCTTATCCGTATGTTCCTTGTATTATTCATTATGCCGAATAATCTGTTGTCGAACCGAATGATGCAACTCTTTAATCTGCTCAGACTGGTCAGCCTATTCCTCACTAAACCGTCTTACCTCTGGAACAGAAACAAAATCTAGAGGAGTAATCAGATTCCGTCCATACACAACCTCAAAAGGACTCTTACTTGGGTGTGATTAACTGACATGTTTTAAGAAAATTCAGCTTGTGGAAGAATAAGATCCCACTGTTTGGCATTGTCCCTAATTAAACTACGGAAAAGATTTCCTAAGCTTCGATTGACAACTTCAGTCTG
This sequence comes from Tanacetum coccineum, assembly GCA_026074375.1. Lineage (NCBI taxonomy): Eukaryota > Viridiplantae > Streptophyta > Magnoliopsida > Asterales > Asteraceae > Tanacetum > Tanacetum coccineum. Next base: position 8,530 of record BQNB010175258.1, read on the forward strand.
CCCATCCGTTTGGGGATGATGGGGAAGTAATGACTGTAATTTAGACCCCAAATGAATCCACAAAGTACGCCATAAATGATTCACAAACTTGACATCTCGATCAAAAGTAAGAGTTTTAGGAAAACCATGCAACTTCACAATTTCTACAAAATACAACCTCGCCACTTGACTAGCATCAAACATTTTCGAACAAGGTACAAAATGAGCCATCTTCGAAAATCGATCAACAACTACCATAACAAAATCTTTAACTCATTGGGTACGAGGCAAACCAAAAACAAAATCCAAACTGACATCTTCTCATGGAGCAACAGGAACAGACAAAGGAGTATACAAACCTGCATTACTACTTTGAGTTTTGGCAATATAGCATGTACGACACCTCTCAAGAAGCCTGTTGACATCACATTCCATCTTGGGCTAATACAACTGTTCACGAAGTAGGGCCAAGGTCTTACCATGCCCAAAGTAACCTGCTAATCCACCTGCATGACCCTTTAAAACAATAGCTTCACGTAAAGAACAAAGAGGAATACATAACCGAACACCTTTAAACATATAACCGTCTAGCTTGGAAAGCTGCTGAAAAGGACCGTTATCACATCTTCTTAAAATCAGGGTCATCGTAATAAAGCCCAAGAAACGAATCAAAACCTTGCACTCGAATCTGCATAGTAGTAATTAACGAATGAAGACGACTGAGCACATCCGCAACATGATTATTTGACCCAGTCTTATGTCGAACAATGAATGAAAAATCCTGAATAAATTCCACCCACTTAGCATGACGAGACTTCAGCTTATATGGCCCATTAATAAATTTCAAAGCCTCATGATCAGAAAACAGGATAAATTCATTAGAAAGTAAATAATGTCACCAAGTATCCAAACTACGAACAATAGCATACAATTCCTTATCATAAGTGGAATACTTGTGTCTCACATCATTTAGTTTTTCACTAAAGAAAGTAACCGATCACCGATTTTGACTTATAACACCACCAATGCCCACTCCAAATGCATCACACTCAACCTAGAAAACTTCATCAAAATTAGGTAATGCCAAAATAGGAGCTTCGGTTACCTTAGCCTTGATAATGTAAAAAGCCTTGACAACCTCACTTATCCATGTGAATCGACCACCCTTCATACATTCAGTTAAGGGCGCGATTATAGAACTAAAATTTCGGATAAAATGCAAGTAGAAGGATGCTAACCAGTGAAAACTGTGAATGTCATGAATAGTAGAAGGTGTTGGCCAGCTAATAATTGCCTCAACTTTTGCTGGGTCCATTTGTATGCTGCTACCAGTAACAATATACCCCAAAAAAGTCACTTCAGTCACAAGGAAGTGAGATTTTTTTTCCCATTAACATATAATTTTTGAGCCCGTAAAACAGAAAATATTTGTCGAAGATGGGACAAATGCTGCTCAAGTCTGCTGCTATATATCAAAATATCATCAATGTAAACGACAACAACATAACCAATAAAAGGTTTAAAAACCTGATTCATAAGGCGTATGAATGTACTTGGCGCATTAGACACCCCGAAGGGCATAACCATTCACTCGTACAATCCATCTCGAGTTTTGAAAGCTGTCTTCCATTCATCTCCCAGTCGCATCCGAATCTGCTCTGATACCAAATAATGCAGAGCGAGAAATTCTCAAGATGAGAAATTCTCTTATTAAATAAATTGTACGTTTCTTAAAAACAAAGCTGCTACAAACAACCCTAAAAACGTCCTTATAAAGGAGGATAAATTCTAGAATAAAAAGGAAACTAAATCTTAAGCAAATATAATTAAAAAGATCAAAAAAGCCTAAAAACAGAAAAAGCTCTTTTGAGGTACGAAACGACCCCAAAAGGCCCAAAAATTACAAAGCTCATTGCATAGCATGAGTCTTGACTGTTAGGCCGTTTCTGAGTGACCATGCGAACTTCAGCCTAATTTATCACAGAAATTTGTTGCCGAAAAATAAGCGCCATGGGTATTTGTCATGTTGACTCGCTCGTTGACCGCATCTGCATCATCCTCCCTTTCTTGAAAAAGACTCGACCCCGAGTCTGGCTCATCATCACTATCTCCTTTATATGCTAACAAATCTGCAACATTAAAAGTGGCAAAACATTATAATGACGAAGAATCTTGATCTTATACGCGTTGTCGTTGATCTTTTTAAGAACACAAAAAGGACCATCTCCTTGCGGTTTCAACTTCCCAAAATGCCCTGTCAGAAAATGCTCCTTACGAAGATGAATCCAAACAAGATCACCCTCCTGATACAAAACCTGCTTACAACGCTTATCCGCATGTTGTTTGTATTGTTCATTATGCCGAATAATCTGTTCTCGAACCGACCGATGCAACTTTTTAATCTGCTCAGACCGGTCAACCTATTCCTCACTAAACCGCCTCACCTCTGGAACATGAACCAAATACAGAGGAGTAATCAGATTCTGTCCATACACAACTTCAAAAGGACTCTTACCGGTGGTACAATTAACCGACCTGTTATAGGTAAATTCAGTTTGTGGAAGAATAAGATCCCATTGTTTGGCATTATCCCCAATTAAACTGCGCAAAAGATTTCTTAAGCTCCAATTGACAACTTGAGTCTGCCCATCAATTTGGGGATGATGGGAACTACTGAACTATAATTTAGACCCCAAACGAGTCCACAAAGTACGCTAGAAATGACTTACAAACTTGACATCTCGATCAGAAGTAAGAGTTTTAGGAACACCATACAACTTTACAATTTCTGCAAAATACAATCTCGCCACTTAACTAGCATCAAACATTTTCGAACAAGGTACAAAATGAGCCATCTTCGAAAATCGATCACCAACTACCATAACAGAATCTTTAGCTTGCTGAGTATGAGGCAAACCCAAAACAAAATCCAAACTGACATCTTCCCATGGAGCAATAGGAACATACAAAGGAGTATACAAACCAGCATTACTACTATGATTTTTGGCAATGTGGCATGTACGACGCCTTTCAAGAAGCCTGTTGACATCACGTTCCATCTTGGGCCAATAAAATTGTTCACGAGGAAGGGACAAGGTCATACCACGCCCAAAGTGACCCGCTAATCCACCTGCATGACCACCTAAAACAATAGCTTCACACAAAGAACAAAGAGGAGTACATAGTGCACCTTTAAACATATAACCATCCAGCTTGGAAAACTACTAAAAAGGACCATTATCACATTTACTCCATATCTCCCTAAAATCAGGGTCATCACAATAAAGCCCATGAAACGAATCAAAACCTTGCACTCGAATCTGCATAGTGGTAATTAACGAATGAAGACGACTGAGCGCATCCGCAACTTGATTATTCAACCTAGCCTTATGTCAAACAACAAATGAAAAAGCCTGAATAAATTCTACCTACATAGCATGGTGAGACTTCAGCTTATGTTGCCCACTAATAAATTTTAAATCCTCATGATAAGAAAACAAGACAAATTCAGTAGAAAGTAAATAATGTCGCCAAGTATCCAAACTACGAACAATAGCAAAAAATTCCTTATCATAAGCGGAATACTTGCGTCTCGCATCATTCAGTTTTTTAGTAAAGAAAGCAATCGGCCACTGATTTTGACTTAGAACACCACCAATGCACACTCCAAATGCATCACACTTAACCTAGAAAACTTCATCAAAATTAGGTAATGCAAAAATAGGAGCTTTGGTTACCTTGGCCTTTAGAATGTCAAAAGCCTTGGCAGCCTCACTTGTCTACGTGAATCGACCACCCTTCATACATTCAGTTAAGGGCGCGATTATAAGACTAAAATTTTGGATAAAACGCTAGTAGAAGGAACTGTGAATGTATTGAATAGTGGAAGGTAATGGCCAGCTAATAATCGCCTCAACTTTTGCTGGGTCCATTTTTATGCCGCTACCAGTAACAATATACCCTAATAAAGTCACTTCAATCATAAGGAAGTGACACTTTTTCCCATTAGTATATAATTTTTGAGCCCGTAAAACAGAATATATTTGCCGAAGATGGGACAAATGCTGCTCAAGACTACTGCTATATATCAAAATATCATCAAAGTAAACGACAACAAAATGACCAATAAAAGGTTTAAAAACATGATTCATAAGGCGCATGAATGTACTCGACGCATTAGACAGCCCGAAGGGCATAACCATCCACTCGTACAATCCATCTCGAGTTTTGAAAGCTGTCTTCCATTCATCTCCCGGTCGCATCCGAATCCGCTCTGATACCAAATAATGCGGATCGATAAAAACAAACCACACAAACACAAGAACTAATCCGAAATTCTCAAGACGAGAAATTCTCTTATTTAATAAATTGTAGGTTTCTCAAAAACAAAGCTGCCAGAGACAACCCTAAAAACGTCCTAATAAAGGAGGATAAGTTCTAGAATAAAAATGAAACAAAATCCCATGCAAACATATTTAAAAAGATCAAAAATAAAGCCTAAAAACAGAAAAACGCTCTTTTGAGGCCCGAAACGACCCCGAAAGGCCCAAAACTGACAGGGCTCATGACATAGCCTGAGTCTTGACCGTTGGGCTGTTTTCGAGTGACTATGCGAATTTAAGCCCAATCTGCCACATAAATTTGTTGCCGAAAAATAAGTGCCAAGCGTAT
>BQNB010175259.1:0-13178 GCA_026074375.1 Tanacetum coccineum
GTTTAGGTTTTGGGGGAGAGTTTTACAAGTTAGAGAGGTATTATTTGACCTAAAAGATGGTTCTTATGGTTGGTTCTGAGTTAATGCGAGAAATGAAGTGAAAAGTGTTGGTAGATGTTAGCAACAAGTAAGCTTGGTTGGTATTTAATGTGTGTGTTGGTTTTAACTAGGGGTGGCAAAACGGGCGGGCGGGCGGGCACGGGCACCGGGCAAAACGGGCAACGGGCTAAAACGGGCACGGGCTAAAACGGGCAACGGGCTAAAAAAGACACGGGCTAAAACGGGCACGGGCCAAACGGGCACTTATGGGATAAAGGGGCTTTTGGGCGAATCTTATTTATTTAATTCTTTTTACGTTTTCGCCGGTTTTTTACGATTTCGCCCGTTTTTTTACGATTTCGTCTATTTTTTACGATTTCATCAATTTTTTTACGATTTTGTCAGTTTTTTACGATTTCGTCAATTTTTTTACAATTTTGTCAGTTTTTTACCCTTTTCGTCCGTTTTTTTACGATTTCGTCAATTTTGTTACGATTTCGTCAGTTTTGTTACGATTTTGTCCTTTTTTTACGATTTCGTCCGTTTTGTTACGATTTCGTCCGTTTTTTTACGATTTCTCCGTTTTTTTACGATTTCTCCGTTTTTTTACGATTTCGTCAGTTTTGTTACGATTTCGTCCGTTTTTTCGATTTCGTCCGTTTTTACGATTTCGTCAGTTTTTTTACGATTTCGTCAGTTTTTTACGATTTCGTCAGTTTTTTTACGATTTCGTCAGTTTTTTTACGATTTCTTCCGTTTTGTTACGATTTCGCCAGTTTTGTTACGATTTCGTCAGTTTTTTTACGATTTCGTCTGTTTTTTTACGATTTCATCAGTTTTTTTACGATTTTTTCAGTTTTTTACGATTTCGTCAGTTTTTTTACGATTTCGTCACTTTTTTAACGTTTTCGTCCATTTTTTAACATTTTCGTCAGTTTTTAACGATTTCGTCAGTTCTTTTACGATTTCGTCAGTTTTTTTACGATTTCGTCAGTTATTTTACGTTTTCGTCTGTTTTTTACGATTTCGCTTGTTTTGTTACGATTTCGTCAGTTTTTTTACGATTTCGTCAGTTTTGTTACGTTTTCGTCGGTTTTTTTACGTTTTCGTCAGTTTTTTTATGATTTCGTTAGTTTTTTATGATTTTGTAAAAAAACCGACGCAAACGTAAAAAAACGGACGAAAACGTCATAAAACTGACGAAAACTTAAAAAACGAGCGAAATTAAAAAAAGGACGAAATTGTAAAAAAACTGACGAAAACATAAAAGAACTGACGAAATCGTAAAAAAACTGACGAAATCGTAAAAAAATGGAATAAATCGTAACAAAACTGACGAAGTCGTAAAAAACAGACGAAATCGTAAAAAAATGACCAAATAAAAAAAAACGGACGAAATCGTAACAAAACTGACGAAATCGTAAAAAACGGACGAAATCGTAACTAAACGGACGAAAACGTAAAAAAATTGCCGAAATCGTAAAAAAACAGACGAAATCGTTAAAAAACGGACGAAAACATAAAAGAGCTGATGAAATCGTAAAAAATGAAAGAAATCGTAACAAAACTGACGAAATCGTAAAAAAGACGAAATCGTAAAAAAACTGACGAAAACATAAAAGAACTGACGAAATCGTAAAAAAACTGACGAAATCGTAAAAAAATGGAAGAAATCGTAACAAAACTGACGAAATCGTAAAAAACCGACGAAATCGTAAAAAAACGGACCAAATCGAAAAAACGGACGAAATCGTAACAAAACTGACGAAATCGTAACAAAACGGACGAAATCGTAACAAAACTGACGAAATCGTAAAAAAGGGACGAAATCGTAACAAAACGGACAAAAACGTAAAAAAACTGCCTAAATCGTAAAAAAAAGACGAAATCGTAAAAAAACAGACGAAATCGTTAAAAAACGGACGAAATCGTAAAAAAACTGACGAAAACGTAAAAAAACTGATGAAAACGTAAAAAACTAACGAAATCGTAAAAAAAACGAGCGAAATCGTAAAAAACGGATGAAAACGTAAAAAAACTGACAAAAACGTAAAAAAACTGACGAAATCGTAAAAAAATGAGCGAAATCGTAAAAAACGAACGAAAACGTAAAAAAAACTGACGAAATTGTAAAAAAACTGACGAAATCGTAACAAAACTGGCGAAATCGTAAAAACCTGACGAAAACATAAAAACGGGCGAAATCGTAAAAAAATGAGCTAAATCCTAAAAAACGGACGAAAACTTAAAAAACATGACGAAAACATACAAAAGCATTTAAATCAAAGATAATAATACGTGTTTGAAAGCTGAAAAGTGACGGGCAAAAAGAACTAATAAATAAAGAAGACCCGCCGAGTAGCCCATTTAGTGTTTTACATATGCCCATAAGCGCCCATTTAGTGTTTTAAATGTGCCCATAAGCGCCTATTTAGTGTTTTACATGCCTATAAGCGCCCATCAATAATAATTTGATGGGCAAAAAGTGCCCCATAACTTTTAAAAATGTGCCAAAAAGAGCCCATGAATTACCAAATGGGCAAGATTTGCCACCTCTAGTTTTAACTTTTAACTACACAAAGTTAGGTCAAATAAATACGGAGTAATGAGATATACATTTTGGTTTGTTTGTGCGAAAATGTTAGTTTGTATGATTAACGGATTTTGGACTAAATGTTATAATATAAGGCGTTGTTTGTTTAAGCTTATTTTTGGGCTTATGAGCTAATTTTAGTAGCCATGTATTTCATAAGTTTGGTTTTTGAAGTTATGAACTTATTGGGACTTATATGTAATAAGCCCTTTTGGAAATTGGTATTTGTTTGCATTTCTATCCGACTCCATGTTTGCATTTCTGAACTACATAATTCTATAGTCGGACTCGATAAAGCAATTTGTGAACAAGTGTTTTCTTTTAGCCGGTCAGGCATTATTTTCATATGAAGGTCTACGATTTTAGTTTGTTAAAAGCTGTTTGTTTAGCCTTATTTTCGGGATCGCGGGCTTATGTGAATTATGCTTTTGGCTGCAGGTAGGCAGAAAGTGCAGCCACGTCTTGTTACACACCACCAGAAGTAGCTGACGGAACGGGAGTCTGTAATCCATTATTTCTCAACTCAGTGATTTTTCAAAGCTGGAGACACGGTGAGTTTAACTTAGTGTTGGCCTTATTGTTATATGTTATAATTTTCACTTTTGATATGCATTGCATGTTTGCTAAGATGGTAGTTGTTAAAGTACGCTTGAACTTTCATTAGTTGTATTTAGTTTTCTGGTGAATTGAGTTGATTGATGTTCTTTTTTTGTTGAATTAGGGGTTAAGTACGTTTAAGAGAAGCGGCGCGGGTGAACAAGAGGCGCACAAGATTGGTAAATCAGCTTTTAAAGGCGGAGTTACGAGTTTGAAGGTGTATAATGAAGATGAGAAGGACAAGATTGGATGTGGGAAGGAAGGACGATAAGGAAGAGGCCGCGACTAAGGTTTTTGACACGATGATAAGGAACACGAGTCCGAAAGTGGGGGAGGTATGCTCCTAAAACTTTTAAGTGCAGCTCCATTTTCTTCATGACTGAACTAATGAAATTTGTCTTGTGATTTCAAATTAAGGGGTGTTTGAATTGGTTTAATGTACAAACCGTTTACGGGGTGTTTGGGTCTTTTGGTTTTTTTTGGGTGAAATGGGTCAAAAGTTAACTAAAGGATTTAAACAACAAAGAACTGAAATGTGGAATGATGATAGTAAGAGGGGTATAAGAAGAGAAGAAGAAGAAAGAAGAACAGAACTTTAATATAATATGAGAAAGTAGCACGAGAATAGAAGAAGGAAGAAAGAAGAAGAAAGTGGATAGATTATCAGGGGGGTGGAATGGAAACCGTCAGAACAGCACACACGAAGACCAAGCAGACAGCAGAAGGAAGAAACTCAGAATCCCCAGTCGCCAGAACCAGAAGAAGACCAGCCAGAAGATAGATCAAGAACAGAACAGATACCAGAAGAATTTTTCAGTAGAACAGAATTTTCTAGAAATAGGGATAAGAATAGAAGAAGGAGAAGGTAAAGGAATAGAAGGAACGAAAGATAATCAGATAAAGATCTCAGGAAAGAAGGAAAGTAGAAGGGGGATAAGATGAATGGGATCAGATACAAGAAAAGACAGCAAGAAAGAAGAAAGACAGAGACCAGGAGGGAGGAGGGTGGAGGGGAGGGGAAGGAGGGAATCAGGACAGAAGAATTGCTTAGGGGGGAGAAGAACAAGAAGAAGAAAGAAAAATGAAAAGACAGAAGATTATTAGAATGAAGCAGAAGAAGGAAATCACATCTGCAAGAAAGACTGGAAGAAGAAGAAGGAAATCGATCGATATTTTTCGCAGGAGAATCAGGAAGATGGAAGAGAAGAAGATAGACAGAAAACGTCTAAGAGAAATAGAGACGAGAAAGCAGAGAAGGAAGAAAGAAGAGAAGAAGAAGAAGAAAGAAAGTGAAGAGGAATGAAGAAGAAGAGTGATGCTACAATGTACCTAGAAGAAAACTGAAGAAAGCAGAGCCCAGATAGACCAGGTAGATTTTCAGACCGAAGTCTGAAGGGAGGTGAAAGGAAGAACTGACTTTCAGAAAAGAGGAAGAGAAGTGCAGCCACGGTCTTGCTAGACTACACCACTAGAAAGTAGCTTGACGGAACGGGAGTCTGTAATCCATTATTTCTCTGCTCAGTGGTTTTTCAAAGCTGGAGACACAGTGAGTTTAACTTAGTGTTGTCCTTATTGTTATATGTTATAATTTTCACTTTTTGATTGATTAGTTGTATTTAATTTTCTAGTGAATTGAGTTGATTGATGTTCTTTTTTTTTGAATTAGGGGTTAAGTACATTTAAGAGAAGCGGCGCGGGTGAACGAGAGGCGTCAAGATTGGTAAATCAGCTTTTAAAGGCGGAGCTACAAGTTTGAAGGTGTATAATGAAGAGGAGAAGGACAAGATTGGATGTGGGAAGGAAGGACGATAAGGAGGAGGCCACGACTAAGGTTTTTGACACGATGATAAGGAACACGAGTCCTGAAAACAGTGGCGGGAGGTTCATGACTTCCTAAAACTTTTAAGTGCAGCTCCATTTTCTTCATGACTGAACTAATGAAATTTGTCCTGTGATTTCAAATTAAAGGGTGTTTGAATTGGTTTAATGTACAAACCGTTTACGGGGTGTTTGGGTCTTTTGATTTTTTTGGGGTAAAATGGGTCAAAAGTTAACTAAAGGATTTAAACAACAAAGAACTGAAATGTGGAATAATGATAGTAAGAGGGGTATAAGTTTGAAATGATTGGCAGCTTTTCGAATAGAATATATATTTTTACACAAGATAAAATAAAGTTATGTGTAAAAGCAAAAAACATAAGGGACAAACTAGCAGTGGCGCATGCCTACATAACAACTTGAGCATCATTTAATTTCATTACAAAAGAAAAAAAAAGCAAAACTGTGAGATTTTAAAAGAGGTGGTCAAAGGTGTTGTAAATAGGGATGCAAATGACTTGAGATTATATCAAGTGGTTCGATTTTGAGCTAGCTTAACTCGGCTGAGTCAAACTTTAATTTTATGAGGACGAGCTTGAGCTAGCTCAACTCAGTTAAGTCAAGTATAAATGAGTTCAAGCCCGAGCTCCAAAATGAGCTCAAAGTATCTAAAAAGTCGATCCAATGCTTTTCATTGCTAAGGCTGAGTTCTTTTTGAGACTGATCTATTATACATTTTAAGGATACATTTCATCATGCAAAAAGATGTTAAATATTATAAGTGTTTATGTAAAATTACTAACTATTCCTTAATTAAAGTATTTGTTTGGAACTGAGTATCAAATATTAGTTCTTGGATATTATTGTCCATAGACCATATAACCACTCTAGATGCCAAATCAGAAATTGGTGTGACGTTGTACATGTAAACTCATTTGGTGTATTACAATATATATACAGTGTTGTAGCATTTAGTTGCCTTTTTTATTAATAAATATAAAGGGTTGAATGGAAAGTAATGATGTGTGATTTGAAGGTATTTGCGAATTGAGATTGCTTATCTTTTCTGCTTATCTATATATTTTTAAGAAAGAAAAAAGCAGTTTTGCATCTGCTTAGTTTCAGTTCAAATAAGCAGTTTTGCTTTAAGTAGCTAAGGAGTTGGTTATTCGAGAAGATGAATTTGAATGATTTTGCTTTGGTAACACATATAAAGATATGATAACTGATCGTAGATGCTCATTTTTGTAGGAATCAGAGGGCAAAACCCATTACAATGTAGATCTCTTGCTTCTGAGGCGTGTAACCTGGTAAAAGAAAGACGAGTCCAGCTGTTTCAAGGATGCAAATGAGGTTACATGTCATCCTTTTTAGTAATATATTTTTTATTTCTGTCATAGAAAAAGTTGACATTTTATAATTATTTTTTGGCTACCCAGAGCTAGCTATGGATGACGATAAGAGGCTGATGTCGAGACTGCCGTGATAAGGGTAAGTTACAAATACAATATTTGCTTGACTTTATCTATTTGAGTTATGAAATGTACATATTCAAATTATGTTGTAATTTTTTCACAAGGTGTTCCTAGAACAATTTTGTTAGATAAAAAAGATCAACGCAATATTATTCAACAACCGGTTGTAGAGATCAGCAAGCTGCGAATAAATGTGACGGATTTAATGTTGTGTTAGATCTGGCTCAAACGTACCACTAGGCATTCCTGACGCATCTCAGGTACTTGCTACATTTTCATATTGCTAACAGATTTTGATTTTTAATTATGTTATGTTAAATCGCTGATCATAAACATTTGCATTGACTTTTACAGCTGGATATTGTTCCTGAATTTGGACCTGATGAGGAGATAGTCAGACTATGACACAGCTGAATATAATATATAAGAAAGAACATTCAAAAAGTAAGCTTGAGATTCCAGTCGTAAGATTTTTTTCTTCTCCTTGACATCACATGTTCATTTAGCCAATTATGCAAATATGATCCTACAAATTACATTACTAGCATTAGAAAAATGTGCAGGTTGCCCTTAACCCGGCGGTTTAGGAAACCAAATCAAAACACTGATATCTACTGGTCTTATGACTTTTATTGGGATGATGTAAGCTACATCTGACAGCAAATGACAGAAGCACACGTGAAGGATATTATGTACCTCGCCGAACAACCGAGAAAATATTTACACTTCCGGTAATCAATTTAACTCTTTTTTGGTTCTATATCGGGTAGTCGTAAAGAAAAAGCATCTTTTTTGGAGCATATGACACTTATGTCGTTACACAATTCATTAAATTGAAAGCTAAAAGTGTATAACACACACAGTACAACTTCGATTCTCTCTCTAATCGATCTTCTCACATTTGTTCACTATGCTGCGTTAATTTTGCAACAGTCGACGAAGAATGGGATCATCATTTTCAACAACATACCAATTCACCAAATCTTAGGTCTGTGCTTCCTTACATACGTTTTTCAAAGAATCGAAGCGTATTGCGTTTCCTTTTTCTTCCCATATTTCTTTACCACCAAAACCCACGTAACCCGTTTTCATTCCCTATTTAGCCTGTTTAGTAGAACTTCAAATAACCTTTTTACCTTCAAATGAATTCCAAGTAAACTTAGGTTGTTTTTACAGTCAGTTTAGGCTGCCTTTTGGGGTCATTTTAGCTTCTAAGTTTGTTACATATATAACCAGTAAGTTATCTTTGACATAATCACAAAGAAAATATGAATGAAACTATATCACGGCTATCGAGGATTTGAAATGTTGATAGTATGATAGCATGCAATTTTTAGATACTTGACAGCTTCTCATTGCCAACATCTACCTTTAAACATGACTAACCAAACATTTGGAATTTGGTTCATATTATATCATGGATCGAAGAAAGCTAGGAGGTTTTGCTAAAACTAAAATGCACGTTAGGATGTTAACATCATATCACGAGTTAGTGTGTTGTGTCTAATAGTTTTAGTAGTGTAAATACATTCACTATCTGCTGTTATTAGAGTTAAGAATTATGATGCATTTATGGAGTAGCTTTTAACTATAATGGTAGTATTTTTGTATACAGAAGTCCAAACCCACGCAGCCCGTTTTCATTCCCTATTCAACCCGTTTAGTAGAACTTCAGTTTGTGACATGTTGCCTATCATACCAGGCATAGTCACATGGAACGGGGATCGCTCCGGTACGGGATCGCGGTTCGCTATTTCTCAAAATCCGGTACGACGGGGGGTAGGCTCATTCCGGTTCACTTCGGTTCGGTGTACCATATATTTCGGTTCGGTGTACCAAATATTTTGGTAATATTGTTTATCATTATTATTATTCATCACAAATTCACAAGTGGTTTATTGTAGTTTTAACAAGCACATGGGTTTTGGTACTTGCTAAAAAAATAAAGTATAAAAGTACAAAAGAAATATTTTTAAAGCATTTTGTACTTGCTACCGACGTGTGTTTGCAATACAAAAAAAACAACTCCATCACTTTTGTATACTTCTTTTTCATCTCCTTTTCTTCAATGGCTTTTCCACATCTCAACAAATAAAACCTGATTTACGTTTTGAAAAGGCCTAGAAACGCATAATTGAAGGAAAAAACATTTTGCAAAGTTCGACCTTCACACTTCCCACTTACCATTGAACCTTCAAACTTCCCATTTACACACAATCGTATTACATAGTAATCAAACGCGTTTTCGAGAACTATAAATCGTCGATTTGCGAATTGTTGGATCGCCGATTTGCTAATTATTGGATCGTCGATTCGGTGTGATTGGGAACGATGATGGGAACGACGATGGGAACAATTCGGTTCGCGATCCACGGCGATCCAGATCGCTACCGTACCGCCATTGGGAACGCGCGTACCAGATCGAAAATCGCCAAGTGTTTGGCGATCCCTGTGACTATGATATCAGGTTTGTCTTCCAGTATGTTTATCAAACATTCTATCTCTAAAAGAGCTTATTCCTTCTCATATTGCTTTACAGTTGCTAGACCATCTATCTATTTCAGTACAATGCAGTCATGAGAATCTTGAGCCTAAAATGTTTGAAGCGCAAATCTTGACATTATAGTCGAGTCGTCAAGCCACTCCTTACCACTCAATTCAACTGATAGATAACCCGACTAAAATGATCATTTTGTTGTATCCTTTGAGCATCAAACTAACATTATCTCTGATTTTCTTACAGTTACAAGCTCTTCATACATCTTACTGTAGCAATAGACACTAGCATTACTAGACGCGTGGAATGAGAATATGACAAATCATAATTCTTATATGAAGATGGAACCCCCAAACTGGTATACATAATTAGTGAATGCTTGGATGCGCAAACTGAAAGTGACTATGTGGCACAAATGCACAATATAATTAAAATCACATAAACCGTCAGGAGAACCGCCACCGAATGGCCTAGCGGTAACGTCCTTGGTTTCCTCACAAGAGGTCAAAGGTTCAAACCTCACTAGGTGTGTACATTTGGAGGTGAGGCCACGTACATCTGAATCAAAAAGGCTTGCCCTCCCCGTAACCTCAACAGGAAAAACCTCATCTGTTTACCGGTTTATAAACCGTTAGAGATGGTATTTGGATGAGTTTCGCGTTTGAAGAAAACTATCTATTAACGAAACCTATAACTATTAACGAAATGGAAATAAAAAGACTTCATATCCGGTTAAAAATGGGTAAAAAGGTAGATCTATTTTCCCCCAATATACTAAGTTACATTCCAACTAATATGAAACGGATTATTAGAAGTAATTATCTGAGCCCCTATATAATCAGATAATAAGAAGCACATATTGTTCATCTAAAGTTCTAAACACTGAAAACTGACTATTGTGATAGAAAGTTGCAATAACCAACAAAGCATAAATCCAAATACCCCCATAAATAGTGTTTAAGAAATTACAGGTGTTGATATTATACAGTATAAAAGTATAGTTGCCAAATATAGCAGCCTCATAGTCATATGATAGACAACATATGGTTCCCACTTATTTTGTAGTTCCACAAAACATAATGCACAATCAATATATGTGCCATGTTCATGTGCGTCTATTTCTGCTCTGCGTAAATGATATTTTTTGGCATTTCTGATAATAAGTCTTATTCCTATTTTGGTACTGGTCCGATTCAATTCAACATTTTGTTCGTTTGGGTTTTCATTTGGGAATTTTTAGCTCCAATGACTCTCAAACACGTAAGCCCCCTAAGAGACTGACCAACACCCTGCTTTGAGCGTCTATCCTTGAGCCTCATAGACAAGTGACAGCACACCCCAAGACGTGCAGTCACTGACAGCAATAGCACAGACGCCAATGATAAACATTGGAAGTGAAAATGTGAATACAAACTTCACTCTAGAAAACTAGAATACCCATTGGTGCATGCGCTCCCTCTCGTAAGGTAAACCTCTCTTAGTGTAATTATTCATTAGTGCAATTGTGAAGCAATTAGATCGAGTTCACAGTCAGTCCTGAGGGAGAAAAGGAGAAACCCGTCATGATGAATCAGCAACTCTCTAAAGTTGACATAAGAATCGCAACAACCTATGCTAAAAAAATTTCCTAATGCAAACCGTTGATCACATATTTCTAAACGCAAACATGGCAACTTTGATGCCAGCCTCCGGGCGATGATTCCCCCGGCGTAAACGTATTTGTGGGGCCGGGAAAGGGAGGCTTTTGAAGAAAAAGGCCCTGATTTAAATCCTAATCATGTACAAGGTTTATTACAAGTGTGGGGATTTGGAACATCTTTCTAAACAGTCAACTAAACAATAGCATTCAATAAAAACATTTCAGATGATAAATGTATATTAAGATAATAATGTGAGGATAGAAGAGTAAGTACCATTGGACTAAGGGATTACTGGAACGCTTATTTCCTCCGGAAAAAGGCCTTCAAAGCACACGGATTTTGCTCCCATTTTTTATCTACATGTAGTTCCGGTCCGGCTAATTATTAAAATTACTGAAATCGATTCGAAGAGAACAAATGAGGGGAAGGGTTTGTTTGATGGGGAATGAAGTTGTGGCCCAAAGGCGGTTACGATGTTGCAAAACCTTTTTACCTCCGAGCCGCCGTCCTCCATTTTTCTCAACTTTCCATTTTCCTCTTTTAATTAACAAACATACATGTTTTTTTTTTTTTTTTTTTTTTTTTTTTTTTTTTTTAACAAAACACATCATGTTAGCATTGGGTCAAAATCGAATCGAACCAATAAAAATCGAACCGAAAACCAATTTTGAAGAAAACATGAATCGAAGTGAACCGAGTAAAACTGAAGCCGAATCGAACCGAGTAAACCAAACTAAATAAATAATTTAGACGTATTTTTCTTGGTTTTAACCCAAACCGAGCAAAACTGAAACCGAAAACCATAAATATATAAAACCGAAAACCAAACCGAACATGATCGGTTCGGTTTCGATCGGTTTGTCAATGCGGTTCGATTTTTGATTGGTTTTGCTCAGCTCTATTTTAAACACATTGAATATGGTTTCAGATTCATAACTCAACTACTTTTTCAGTATCAAAATTATAATCTTTATTTATACTAGAAGGTACAAAGCATCGGTTTCAGAAGTATTAAAAATAAAAACTAAAATTAATAAAAATATATTAAAATGGATGTTGAATTAAATAGCACAAAATTTTAGAAAATATGATGAAATTAAATCATAAAAAAATAATTAGATAAAAAATATTTCAATTTAAAAATAAAGATGGTTTTTAGTTAAGAAGTGACACATGTCAAAAAAGTTGTCACAAGAGGTTGTTAGATTGATGTGTTTGTTGTTAAAAAGAGATATTTCCATAAAAAATAAAGGAAAAAGTCTGAATTTTCAGACTTTCTGAAAATGAAATGTCTCAAATGCTTTATAATGTAGTATAGATTTTTATTTATATTTTTAGATGCTACAAAATAATAGTCATTTCTTTTTCTAACTGATAAAAAAAGTTTGATAATGTAAATGATATTTGATTTGTTGAATACTGTGATGATTTTTTTTCTTTTAACTATGTCTTTTTTTCTAAAGAAAATGATTTTGATACCAAATCAGTAATTTATTAAGGTTTGAAATTAAGTTCATCTAGATTGAGTGTATTTTTGTTTCAAGAAAATTGGCGTGATCAATTCACACTAGTTTGCATCAAGAAGAATTTTGTTAGTTATTTAGTGTGTGTGTGTGATAATCCTGGATAACTCGCTTATATCATGTAAAAGTCCACTTTCCGTATAAAGTATTTCGTTGAACATAAGAAAATGTGTGTGTATAAATAAATTAAGCTTCTCAAGCTTACTTCAAGGTTCATCTATATCTATACAATCTATAAAGCATTTTGACACAATTCTTGAAAAACTGAAAACTTAAACCATTAATGCTCAAACGCCTATTTATGGTATCCACTCTCCCTCTATTCCAAAACGCGTTTGACAAAAAGTAGAATGTGAAATCACCAGTTGTAACCCAATATCATTCAAAAAATCACCGGCCTTCCGATTCATTTAAAAAATCGCATACCTAATATCATTCAGAAAACCTAAGTCACCATCATTATCAGATAATCGCCGGTATTTGCATCTTTGATTCTTCAGCAAACTAATCATAAAAATGATATATTGCCTTTTCAATTCAAATGGGTAAGTATTTCTTTTTTTTAATCAGGTTCTCAATCTTCTTTGTTGTTATGATTTGTTTAGTGTCAACATGGACGATTCCTGATATGTGAATCATATGTCGGTATGTACTTTATTGATTTCTTCGTTTTTCCTTTTTTTGATTTTGAAGTTAAGGTTTTGTTAGAATTTGGGGGTTTTGTTATTTTCGTTGTTTCTGATATGAACTGATGATAGTAGCAATAGATATGTTTATGAATTAACCGTAGTGATAAATGTGTTTATAACCTGTGGTCATAAGCTATTTATAGACTGGGATCATTAGTTACTAATTGCATAAATGTTATAGGGTGCGTTTTACTCGGTTGGGATGATGCGGAAAGTGAAAGGATGGTAACCTGTTAGGATTAATGTTTTCTTAACTTAGTACCGACAGTACAAATAGTTAGTACTGTCAGCTATACTTAGTACCGAC
>BQNB010175260.1:0-13178 GCA_026074375.1 Tanacetum coccineum
TTAATTGTATTTTTCATTGCTATAATTTGTATCAAGCATTATATAAAAAAGGGTTTTTCTAACATGTGCCCCAGGGGCACATGTTAGAAAAACCTTATAAAAAAATTAAGGTTAAAATTGACACAGTTTAACTTTGTACATTTATTTTGAGACGAAAGGTTTTGAAACTACCACAACATTAAGGTTACCACTAATTGTATATCAAATAAACGATAAAAAGTTTGGAATTTATACAAATTACTAGTAACTATGAGTTGTTAGTGTTTTTATCCCTCAAAACAACATCAACACTAGAAACCAACAACGTAAAAGTAAAATTAATATGAATCTATTTAAGCCATATTAAACACTATATATTAACAAAATATGTAGATTGACATGAATACTTTGATCCCTAATAACATCTTTGAAGGATGGGGACCAAACAAAAAGTTCCTTGGCCCGAGCCCAAAAAACCTTCCCTTTTACAATAAGCTTAAAACTTTCCATTATGTTCTCCGTTTGGCTGGTCTTAATACAAATACTTTCCTTGCAAAGAGGTCATCATACCTATCTTCTAATTTCAAACCAATTCCCCCATTTAGGAACTGATCTTTTTGAAAAGTTGAACTAGTCCAAGCATTTTAAAGAACTCCTTCAATGTCGACCCACCTATCCGTTCTTACTAGCTCGAAATCTGATTGGCGCCATTACAAAACGGCGAAACCACGAAGCAATCCCAATCATGTTCCATGAATTTTGATTTAGACTTAGATGATTCAATTCAATCATTAACCCACCATAATCAATCCTCCTAGAATATCAACCGCGAGTGTATGGAAAACCCTCGTCTTGACAAAAGTACCTGTAAGTTTATTAATGGAAGAAACTTGGAAGAACTACGCCCATTAACACAATTCGAGATCCCTGTTTCACCAGCAAGAGTCGTCTAAAACCAAGACGGTTCAAAATATACGAATAAGACACTTTGGTCCCACCTTGATTCTGGACAATAGACTGCTTAAAAACCCCGTTACATTACCCAGAGGGCACCGGTTTCTCTTTCTGAAAGGTAAGAAAGCTTAGGCCTTCAAACCAAGCAGGATTAGCAATAAGTAAAAACTCCAATCCAAATAGTTTTGAGATTTCTCAATTAACGATCAAGATTGAAACATTAATGAACCAACAAAAGCGACAACGCTTCCCTGCCCCCCCTAGATCTCTATTAGAATGAACACAATCGACCACGACCGTAAACCGTTACATACCTTCCAAAGTCCCTACTATTAACGAATCATCAGGTAAATTAGAGATGAACAGACCGACTTCGAATCATTGGAGGTTTGTTGATTTTGGATTGAGGAGTTCGGAAACGAAACCCCCATGTCTAAAAAGCGATATATAAAATAAGGGAAAACGAAATAATAAAATAAATAAGAAAGGACAATCGAATCTAAACCCTAAGGTCCCAGGATGAGAAAGACGCCTAACACGCTCGATATGAGATTCATCAATTAAATGATTGATCCCAATTTCAGGGGTTATAACGATTTCAAACACCAATGATTAAGGGGAATAGATCGGAAGATTGGGAAAAGGATTTGATCGCCGCCATTGAAAAGGGGAAAAGGGGATTTCAAACACGAATTTTTTTTGTCTAATTAAGTGTTTTCCCTTAAAACGTAATTATCATATCATAACAACTAGCTTATAAACCCGTGATAAATCACGGGTGGCTTATAAATTTTTTAAAAGAAACATTATTCAAACAATAAAAGGTAATAAATGTTAGTGAAAAATAAAAAAAGTTAAAATTCCCCGTTTAAAAAACAATTAATTATTGACCCGCAACTCGTTTTCATGTATCCATTAGACTATTACACATTGACAACCATCTTATTCTATTTGATTTTATCACACTGAATTTAGTATCACATCTAATAAACATACGAATTTAACAATTATAAGTTCAAATTTTGCAACTGATACATGTTATTATATCATGTTCTACGACATATTGACTTTGACTAATATGAGATCTTCAATTAAGAATACAACCAGACATGAATGTTTTTGAATCGTTAACCCGTTAAAAGTATATATGAATACAATGATGAATATAACTAAAAGTATAAGTTTAACATGGCTAAAATTTAAAGTAAATTTAATCGATCAATATAACTAATAAGACTTTCTCCAGCATCATACTCTTAAACCAATATATAAAAAAGCCTCAAACAAGTTCCGTCCTAAGGTATACTTACATAGCTCGAGTAATACAAATCATAAGCATTAATCAAGTTCAAACATTTCGAGCTTGATCAAACCTTGTTAATGTTCAAACAGGTCAATGAGCATACAATCAATTTGAGAGATGGGACTTATGGTTTACGATTTATGTAATTGTGAAAAATGCAAAATGACAATTTAAGTGTGCTATATATATTAGCCAAATATGTATAAATATAGAGTCAAAGGTTGTTATACATATATAAGAAACTTGACTAATAAGTTGTATACACTTGTAAAGATATCTAACACCTAGGAGGAAATAGCAAAATATCCCAGGCGATTGAGCAATATCCACCTCAAAAGCCTACACCATTAACGAAAATAATAAAGCCCCTAACTTTTTGGAGTTTTATATTGATATTTGCAAAGAAAATTAAATCACATTTGTTTGAACTGAGAAGCATTTTTATGTTGAAGCCTTGATTTAAAAAACATATTTGAAGATATAAAGAGAAATAAAAGTCAATACTAATGCACACTAATAATCATCAACCTATAAAGAAATTTATACCAAAAAAAGAAAGTTTTTTTAGGATTGCAATTTTTCTAAACTTCAAGTGAAAAGAAGCTACAAAAAAAATAACAAAATCCAATTCGAGTCACATTATTTTAAGAACTCGTGCTAAGGAGAAGACACATATCCAATCTCAAGTGTATACTTTTGAATATTGAGCCATAATGATTAATCAATTCAAAAAATAAGTGATCTAAAATTGTGTATTGAAAACAACTTTAAGCATATTGTTTTCGTCAACAGCAAACACAGTGTGCAAATTAGCTCTTTATATAAGCAAACCAAACAACAACAAAAACTATTTAGATTCAAAAGACAAATGATTCATTAAGAAATTCAAAGTTTTGTTATCATAAACCTAAAAAAATTTATTTTTTTCCTTGATATACTCTACAATACGAGAATCAATTATGCCCATATTATTTATTTTAATAAACTTTGTACGAAATATTGAAACGTAATTTTAGATAAACAATTTCCAACAAAACATATGAATCAAACATTTTATTATTAGTCGAAAATGTTTCATGATTTTACAAATTTAATATAAATAGATAAAAATCCCCCAAAAAAAGTTGCAATACAAACTTACCTATAATTAATTTTAGACGAAAGAATATTGAATTTGGAAATAAAAGAGACAGATTTGCTCTTTTGATAGAAGCATGAGTCAAACATTCTAAAAAAACCATGTAAATATTAATTGCATGCACAATATTTGTGACATAAACAATATTTGTGATGTCATTTGTGACATAAACAATATTTCAAAAAAACTTTTGTTTATTATATATTATATATATGAGGCCTTTAGACCCGTGCGATGCACACAGGATGACTCTATTTCTTGATTGCGTAGTGTTGTATGTAATTGATTGTTGCGCAATGGTATATCGATTATTAAGCTCGGTCGTGCATTTTTTTAAATGTTAATCTACATAGCCTTATTTTATAGTGTAAATATTTTTCCGTCACTATTTTAGGTGATTGTGTGTTTTATGTCTCAATCTTGTGATTGTGTATGTAGTTTATAAGTTTAGAGCTACTGTTTTCACCGGATTTTTGTAAGTTTAAATTCTTGAAGTTTATTGGTGAGTTTTTGGTTTATATTTCATGATGTCTATTTATTTTAAAAATTGTTAGCATAAATCCGGGACTTATGTTTGTGTTTCTTAATAAATGCTTGTTGAGCTAATGGTTGTACTATGGTTAAAATTTAAAGATAATGGGGTTGATTTGTCTAATTTAGAAACTTGGAGTTTCTAGTTTGTTTAATTTAGAATGCATGGGGATTTTTTTTTGAACGGCGATTTATTAAAACTAAGAACTAGCAAGGAGCTAGAGTTACAAAACAATAAGAGAAGGGTTTTTTAGCCATACGTCCCAACTGAACGCGGCTTTACATCTGAAACTACACCAATAAAAAGAACTCGATACAATATCATCAAACAACTTCGCTTTAAAAGGAGGATTGCTGTCAAAGAGGGTCTTATTGCGAAATACCCAGATATGCCACCATAAAGAATATATAACTCCTTCCAACATCAATTTGATCTTTACCGATAGACGAAGAGAGTTCAACCATTCCAACCACTCCTCATAAGAGCTACAGCCGTCGAAAGAAATGTCCCACCACCGAGCAATCTTGCTATAGAGCTGACGAATCAAGATACAATTAAAGAACAAATGTGAAGAAGACTCCACCCCCTGCTGACATAACGGGCATGAGAGAGAACTAATATCCATGCCTCGGCGAGAGATGTTAAACCTAGTTGGAAGAGCATTCAATTTAACTTTCCAGGCAAAGACGTTCAACTTGATTGGCATATATTTCACCCACCGAGTTCTAGACGAAACAGTTGAGGATCGAGTAACATCAATCAAATGCCTGATCGAGCTCACAGAAAACTCACCTGTACCATCAAGAGCCCAAGCGTACCTGTCCGTCTGCGGCAGAAGATTAATGCCACTAATAAGCTCCGTAAGAGCATCGTATTGCGACTGTTCAACTCCCCCCCGAACTACACGACGCAAAGAAGACTCCAGGTTAGAATTAACAAGCTTACATCTGACACTTACCTTTTTGCAAGTATCCAACGCATATATCCTTGGAAATCTGCTCTTAAGAATACCCACTTCACACCATTTATCATCCCAGAAAGAGAACTTATCCCCGTCCCCTAATTTGGGTTTCAGAAACTCAAAAAAATTAACCCCATGCTCTTTGAGAATCGAAGCTTCATTCACAATATTGAGCCAACAAGAACGAGCTCCTGCTTTTAACTCTTTACCCACGCAACCATCCTCGCCATGGATAGCCTTCACAACCCGAGCCCAAATCGAATTGGGGTAAGTATAAAATCTCCATAACCATTTTAACATAAGTCCTCTGTTAAGAGCATAAAGGCTGGCAACACTAAGACCCCCTTTTTCCTTCGGAGTAACAAATGCTACTCTACTACCCTTTTGATCCATGAAGCCTTACGATGACTACGATCATGCCCATTAAAAAAATGACAACGGATCGATTCTAACTCATGAAGAACCATCTTTGGAACACGGTATGTAGACATGTGGAAAATAGGGATGGAACCAAGGACAGCCTTGAGTAAAGTGAGCCTACCCCCTATAGAGAGAGTTTTCAATTTCCATTTGGAAAGGCGAGCTTTAACTTTATCTACTACATCATTCCATTCAGAAATCCTTGACATAGAACCACCAACTTTCAAGCCCAAGTAAGTAAACGGAGCGCGAAAGGTGAGACAACCAAGTTTTACAGCAGCTTGTTTGATTAATGAGTCCTCCACGTGAATACCCATCAACTTACTTTTGCTCATATTAATTTTGAGGCCAGAAGCACGATGAAAACACTCCAAGACATTAACAAGAGTGTTAATATTACCTTGACACCATTTACCTACGAACACAGCATCATCCGCAAAGAACAAGTGGGATACCGTCACCGAATTGCTCAGTTTAATACCCGTAAACATACCAGCATCTATTACTCTTTGAAAAGATAAATGGAGGCTTTCCATAACAAGGATAAATAAGAAAGGGGATAATGGATCACCTTGTTTGAGGCCTTTAAAAAATTGAAATTCCTTCGTTGGGGAGCCATTGGTAAGGATCGAACCCCTTGAAGAGCTAAGGCAATTACGAATCCAAGCACGCCACTTGCTGCCAAAACCAAACTTGAATAAAACATCGTCCAAGTAGTCCCATATAACTGAATCAAAAGCCTTCTCAAAATCCACTTTAAAGATAACCGCTTTCCGTTTTTTAGAGCGACACCATTGGATAAGTTCATTTATAATAAAGGGCCCGTCTAACATTTGCCTTCCTGTAACAAAAGCCGACTGCACTTCACTAACAATCCCGTCTAGCACATTAACAAGTCTATTAGCCAAAATTTTAGCTATAATCTTATAAATACTCCCAATCAGACTAATAGGCCGAAAGTCTTTAACAAGATTGGCATCGGGAACTTTAGGGATCAACGCAATGAAAGAAGAGTTGCAACAATTAGGGATCTCACCATTCATGAAAAAATACTTGATAGCCTCAAACACATTGGTTTTTTCAGAAGTGCAAGGGTTTAGGGTACTTCTATTGGTTTTCCCTCTTAATTGGATTTGACGGTTTATGCATTGCCTTTCAGTTTCGCTGGCTAAGTTTCTAGTATCATGATGGTTCACATTAATCCTCTCTATCACAGCCACAAAATGCATCTATATATACCACTAATTATTTTAATCTTGATCATTCATTCTAATCTTCTCACACATAACTCTCACCTACTTTTTTTACTCATTTGATTCAATGATTCCTGGATCCTCGAATGTTGTGGCAAGGCGTGCTATTGATGAAATCTCTGAGTGTTGTGGTGAGACTGAAACACCCAAATACATGAAGTTTTTTATCTTTTAAGAAATTACTAAGTGCAGGCGTTTGATTAGGGTTCTTTGTGATGAAGTTGATATTTCAAAGAGTGCTTTAGGTCAGGTGAATGCGATGATTGCTAAAATGGAAGCTATGGATGATCCGTTTGAGTATGCTGACAGTTTGGGTTGCTTGAAGGATAGCAAAAGGATCTTGGGTTGGAAGATTATGGGTTTGAATCAGAGGATTGAAGACACTTAGGGTCTTGGTAGTTTTTTGGTCTAATGATAATTGTCTACTAATGTTGATGTTTTCTTATTTCTAGCTTATGTTTTGGACTGGTTGTAGTTGAAGCTTGTATGAACAATGTTAATGGGGGTTTTAATGAAATATGAATGCTATGATCTTAATCTATGTTTTTGTTTTTACAATGTTTAATTTTTATGTTTGTGAATTGATGTTTGTTATCCTGACATGTGAATGAAAGGTTTGATATTTTACTGTAAAGATTAGTAGCTTTAGTCTTTTGAAGTGAGAAATGGTTTAAGCTATTTATGGCTATCAATTTGTTATTGTGTAGTTGCGAATGATAATGAATAGTTGATGTAAGCTTTTGATGTGAGGAAGCTATTAAGGCTCTTTTGTCTGTTAATTTGTTGCTGTTTTGGAGTTGCTACGGACAGTATTCACAATTCCAGGATGTTCAAAATTAGCTCATGTTATCGACCTATCAATAGATGTGTGATTGTTTTTAATATCACTTTCGGCGGCATTGTTGTCCCTTTCCCTTAAGTTCTGTTGATTTGAGGTTTTGATGTGTGAAATGCAAGAAGGCAGTTTTATGTTGAATCTTTCTCTTCTTTCATGGCTACGAACTGAGGTGAAACTAAATGGTAATCTCCAGTGGCGTCGTTTGCAGGTTTTTATATTGTTTGGTTCAAACTTAAGTTGTTTCAATACTCTAATCATGTTTACGCAGCTTAGATATTGTATTTGGTATGTTTTATTGTCCGTTGCTTGGTGTTTGGTTAGTGCAATATGTAGATTTAGCAACATGGTAAATGGCATTACTGGTCGCAGTTTGTATCTAATAATTTTTATTTATTAGCCAACTGAAATTTGTTTTCCACATGTATAGGTTGTTTCAGAAGAAGTGTAGTAGGATATTGCCTGAAGTGAGCACCTCTTGCATATGAAGGTGTGTTTTGCGATGTCATGTCTTTATCTTTTATAATGCTTTCTTTCTGTTTATGATGACTCAGTAGAAAATGGTTAGGCAATGTATGTAGGGCGTATGTTGTGCATTTGGTTTTCTACAATTTATAGAATGCAATTGTTATGGTGCTGAGACAATGATAATAATTGCAATAATTTAAACATTAGTCTTATATGTAGGTAGTTCTCCTAGGAAACGTTGTTGAAGGCCTCCCTAAAAACTATGTTACGCGTGTGATTCTTGAATTCCTTATCCTCATCTTCAATCATTAAGATCTTTAGCCCGTCTGGACTTGTGACCCGAGATAGTGCCACGTAAAGCTGTCCATGACTGAACACAGGGTTTGGTAAATAGAGGCCCACATAATTTAGAGACTGCCCTTGACTTTTATTAATTGTCATTGCGTAGCACGGCTTGACTGGAAATTGTCTTCGTTTCAATATAAACGGCCATTTTGATTTTGTAGATGACATCACAATTCTGTGTATGATGACGGTGTCTCCTACATGTGATCCAGTTAGGATTTTAGCATGAATAACAAATTGGGCAAGATCAGTGATGATGAGTCTCGTCCCGTTGCACAGACCCTGACTTGGGTTTATATTCCGAATGAGCATTATTGGGAGTTCCTTTTTTAAGCAGAGGGCATGGGGGGCATTCCTTGAAAATTTAATGAATTTAAGAACTCGACTGGGTATAGGTCGTGTTGATCTGCAGTATCTGTGGATGCTTTACAGATTTCGTCTGCACTATTGTAAGTAACAGGGTCCCCTCCTAATTTTTTGAACATGTTTTCGTTGATTGCATCAGCATCATCATTCCTTGGGGTTAGAATTGCTCTTTCTGTAAGATATTCATCATCACCTTGCCTTGAAGTGAAATCGGGGTACGTTTCTGCGACAATCTGCTCAATTGGAGAGGTCCATGATTTGATAAGGAATTCTTCTGGAATCTCAATCCACGTTGGCTCATCTTCCGATTCCTTTTTTTAGCTGGTAATTTCCCATCACCCACAGCCAGCACCCATCTATTGAAATCTTGTTTTCGATTATCAATTTCTCCATTGCAAGCATATTCATTTACACGCATGCTACGTGTAAGCGTGAAAACCTTGCAATATTTCCACAACTCTGATTGGTTTATGCAAGCTTGAATTACCTCTGGTCTTTTAGCATTTGGAATAACTGGCAGAGTCTGCCGAAAGTCCCCTCCGAGCAATACTGTCATTCCTCCAAAAATACGATTTCTTCTGGCTTGATTTTTGTATCCCAATATATCTTGTAACGTCTTGTCTAATGCTTCAAAAGCATATCTTTGAGTCATGGGTGCCTCGTCCCAAATTATTAGCCGAACGTGCTGCAGTAGTTCTGCTAAATGGGTTCCTTGTTTGATACCGCATGTGCTATTCTCCATTAGCTCCAGTGGTATAACAAATCTGCTATGAGCTGTTCTGCCTGCTGGTAGTAACAGTGACGCAATGCCTATTCCAATTTTACAATGAATCTTAGTTATTAATAAGTTAGAGATTGTAATAAGCACTGTAATATAATGTTTTTAAGATTAAACCAATCAGTAGATATGTATTAAATATTTTACCTGAAGAGGCGACATCAAGCACAATCATTTGTTCTGATCTTAATCTTGCGATTATGGTCTTGTATAAGAAAGTTTTCCCTGTTCCTCCTGGTCCGTGGATGAAGCAAAATTGTCCTATGTCATTGTGCACAGATTCAATAATATGTTCATATATCAAACGTTGTTCGGGGTTTAACATTGAATGAAGCTTTTCATGTTCCACGTAACTCTTGTTTGCATCAAAGGAGAGTGCTTCTCTGAGCAAACGGTTGTCCGGGTTTGTTATTATCTTTGGATTGGGTTGTGGAAGATCTTTGAAATTTGTTAAAGATTTACCATGCGTATTTAAAAGATCTTGGATTTCCAGCAGGCAATATTTTCTAACTTGTTCAACCAACAGATTCAGCTTAGGATATTTGTAATATTTCCTTTTTTATCTAACATATCCTCTGATAATCGGACCTAGTTCTCTTCCCATAGTTTAAGTGGTCTACTAACATCACAGAACAACAAAATTGTAACAAATAAGTCGCACAATTATGGAGCCATCGCCTAAAAACTTGCCTCTGCGATAGCGTGTGTCCATTCATTATCATCGTTCAGCAGGCCATACGCAAAGCATGCTACTTTGAAGGTGGCATAGTTTATTTTGTTGACCATCTTCAGTTCTGTAAAAGATCGAGCACCTCTAACAACATTCAATAACATTCTCAGAAAATATCATTCTCTAGAAGCAGGGGTCGAATAAACAATCATGCCTATGCATTTTTTTTGTTTCCTTGGCTTCCATTTATTGTCTTTTGCGTGCCACACATAGTGTTGTGGTATTTCAGCATAGGTATATTCTCTGGCCTCCGGATATTTTTTGTTTAACTCAAACCACTCGGTGAACATTGTAATGCTGATGCCTTCCCTTTCTAGTAGAGCTGGCAAATCTTTAAAGCCATGCAATGTGATCGCGTTTTGATCTGGTAAATGGTAATTCAGCAGCATAACGGTTGTGTATGCGTAGTTGAGGTCAAACGAAAATAAACGCCACACCGCTTCACATGGAGACAGGAACCGGCAGTTTAGGTAGTTTTTTATTTCGTCGACTACCATAATCTGGTCAGATGCCCCATTATCACCGGCTTTAACATTCTTTTGGATGGCAATAGTTGCTCTATCTGGACCTTTATTTAAGTACTTGAATAAGTACTTAATAGCTTTAGATCTATTGCACCATTCAACGTTTATGTGAGCGTGATATTTGAGCAACAGATACCGATTGTGAGGAACCACATGTTTATTGTTGTAGGTAAGTTTTCCTTTGACGGCGGTGATTTTATTATCCATATGACGATAAACAGGGTATCCATCTTCGTTGATAATGGTCTCTGCAAGGAACTTTTTGGGAAAATGTTTTGAACATTTTCCCTCGTTGGTACATGGAGCGTGTTTTGCTTCTGCCCCGCATGGTCCGTGAAACATGAATTCTGAAACCACCTTGTATGCGTTTGGATCATGTGTTGGACATGGTAGCTCTGCTGAGATTATATCGTTGATTTGATCGGGCGTCCTGCACTTGAAATCTTCTTCTAGCCACAGGAGTATATGTGCGTGCGGGAGGCCTTGATTTGGTTCTTTAGTATATATAATATATAAGTAATATATATATATATATAT
This sequence comes from Tanacetum coccineum, assembly GCA_026074375.1. Lineage (NCBI taxonomy): Eukaryota > Viridiplantae > Streptophyta > Magnoliopsida > Asterales > Asteraceae > Tanacetum > Tanacetum coccineum. The sequence continues at coordinate 11,124 of BQNB010175260.1, forward strand.
ATAACTAAATATCAAATAAAAGGAGAGAGTAAGTATTCCGTAAGGTTTCTAGAAGGAAAATTGCTTTTATCCAAAGCAAAGTCCAAAACCTTCCCGGGTCGTTTCTCGACGAGGCGTGAATTGAGAATCGAGTTTAAGTTCGTGATCGCGTGATTGAATATTTTAAGATTTTGATTTGGTTTCCTATTTCTACAAATATAAATGCAAAAACAAGTAAAGGCAAGCCTAAAACGAAAGTAATTAAAGCAAAAACATGAAAAACAATAACGGGATCAAAACCCGAGCTTTAAAAATCTAAACTATCAAATTTTAACCCTACAAAATCAAATTTAATTTTTAAAGGTCCTAAATGATTAAAAATAATTTTAGAAAAAAGAATCATATTTTTTTACTTTTATTTTATTTATTATGAATTAAAAACTGATTTAATCTAAAAATATTATTAAAAATACTAAACTAATTTATAAAAATATGGAAAAATTATGAAAAGTACTTTCAACTATTTAGCAGCTATGAAAAATGCAAACTAGAAATAAGCCCTAAGGATAAGCTGCTAAATAAGCTCATATAAGCTGTTAAGCATAAAACTAAAATGGCTTTAAATATTAAATGTTACAAACCTATTAATGAAAAAGACCCCAGGGCAGTTGGTGATTTTGTGGTGTGTTAAGGTGTTGGCATGTTAAAGGGGAGGTCACAGGTTCGACCCCTGTGACCTCTCTTTTTTACAAACCATTTTTTTTTGAAAACTTTTTTGAAAATCTTAAAAACCAACTGAAAATAAGCATTTTTTTAAAACTACAACTTTTTATGAAAACTAAAAATAAGCTTATTAATAAGCTAAAGAAAAGTGACAGATTTGCCTTTTTTTAACTAAGTGACATATAGCTAAACTGCTTGGCTTATTTTAGACTTAAAAAGCACTTGGAAAAGAAAAATAAGCTAATACAGATGATAAGCTACACCTAATAAGCACTATTAAGCACAAATAAGCCAGATAAATAAGCTAAAAAGGCATTGAAAAGCATGTTAAAATAGATAACCACAAGGACATTTTACAAGACTAATGGCTACTTTTTAAACTAAAATTAAGACCTAATAAGCAGCTAAAAATGCAAATAAGCTAAGAACAGATGATTACTAAACCTAAATAAGCACTAATGAACAAGGAATAAGCAAAGAAAATAAGCTAGATGGGCTGAAAAGCATTAAGTCAGTAGGAACTGACAAACAGTTAAAAGGGTTTTTGCCAAATTTTAATACAAAATTAAGATCAAATAAGCAATGGAAATAAGCTATAAAGTGAAAACAGATTTAGTTTGAGACCCAATAAGCACATGAAAAAAAAATTAAGCAAATAAGAAAAGAAATAAGCTAAATTCAGATAAGCAAATAATGACAAAAACTTAAAATAAGCTCAAACAGATAAAACCTATACTACAAAGAACTTGTGCAAGAAATTTCAAACCCCAAAACTAACATTAGCTAATCTAAAATTGAGATTGAAAAATGGCTTTTTAAACTTTGAAACTAAAACTCAACACTTTGACAGATTGAGAACCTAAACCACAAGACTAAAGTACATTTGGCCAATATTTCCTACTGCATTTAAAACTAAGAACAGGCATGAAAACACACTAAAAGCTCCTAATCAAAATTTTAAACAAATAGGCCACATTATCAAACTTAAAATGCCACACATTAAGACCATTGTTACAATAAACCTTCAACTTAATTTTTAAACTTTAAAAACTTAAATAAACTAACTTATAGTCTTAATTTGAGCTTTTCATATTTGACTTAAAGGTCAAAAGACACCAAGCAGTATTAATTCATGTTAATACTGCTAGTGCCAAACACCCCTTAAAAGTTATAGAGGCTAATTTTGTTAGTCCCTAAGGACTAGCAATGTTAGTCCTTAAGGACTAACTGTGTAATTGGTTATATGGTGTTGGGCTAACGGTGGTTAAATGGGTTTGGGCCTAAGTTAATAGTTTGGGCCAGGTGTAAGGGTTTTGGATTTAGGAAATGGATTTTGGACTTTGGGCTTTTTAA
>BQNB010175263.1:0-13178 GCA_026074375.1 Tanacetum coccineum
TGTAACTGCTCCTTTAACTCCTTCAATTCAACAGGTGCCATACGATACGGAGCCTTTGAGATAGGTTCAGCACCGGGAATTAACTCAATGCCAAATTCAATCTCTCTAGCCGGAGGAAGTCCAGGAAGTTCATCGGGAAAAACATCAGCGAATTCACGAACAACAGAAAGATTTTCAATATTAGGACTCTCCAAAGATGTGTCCATAACAGAAGCCAGAAAACCTTGGCACCCATGAGAAATCAAGGTACGTGCCTTCATAGCAGAGATGAGCTTAACGGACTTAAGCGGTGAGGAACCATGATAAACAAATTCAGGTTGGCGAACGTTACCAAAGATCACAGTCCTAGCATAGCAGTCAATGGTAGCTCGATGAGAAGCCAACCAATCCATGCCAAGAATCACATCAAAGTCGAGCATATGGATAGGAAGTAAATTCGCAGGACGAATACGATCATCAAAACGTAGAGGGCAGTTAACATATTCATGGTCAATAAGCATATGGTTCTTCATTGGGGTTGAAATGATTATGCGTTCAATTCCTACGGGTAGTCACCATCTGAACGATCGAGAAAACGATTAGCAAACGAAAACAAGATAGGTTACGGAAGAGAGTTACGCAGAAGGAACCTAATGTCTACCCAATCCTCACAGGTCATAGCCTAAGCTCTAAGGTCATAAGACCTCGTCATGATTAACCTGGCTCTGATACCATAAATTGTAACGCCCCAACCCAAAAGGGTAGAAGTATTACAAATATGGTGTGACATCAAAGGCATACATAATCATAACACAAGCATAAACAGCGGAAGTCTCAAATAAATAACCAAAGGAAAAATAAGTCAACATGACTTAAGGTACATAAGTTCTTAAAAGACAGACATATCCAAACGAAATAACCAAAATAACGAAGGTCTCGAAAAGTAACAAATCATATATCAAAACTAAGATCTCTAGGGTAAGTCCACACTCAGCACTCATAGCCTGAAAGCAACCCCAGCTCCTAGCTTAGATACCTGCCGCAGGAAAAGAAAGTGCGGCTGAGCTTACAAAGCCCAGATATCATAGTAACCATGGAGTCGCGAGCTCCAAAATTGTGAAAGACGTGGAATGCACCCAAACATCAGTCACCAAATATACACCATATGTTTACAGTGTGTAATCCACTCCCATCTCTACCATATCGTACATACTTTGACCTCCAAACATATTAAGATCTAGATGTCCAATCCCCTTGTTGTCCATACCATATCACAAAATACGTCACTCCTATACTCGCTCACCCTATTCTACTAATTTGTGATAGCTGTATCCGTCACTACATAACCTATGCACACGCTGATGAACCATGTGTTCGTCTCACCACTCACCTCTCCGTCACGAATCCGTTCTATGTAATAAACTCTCCATACAAGAACATATCTCCCCTTTTTGTAGTCCCAGCCCAATGCTTTCCCTCTCTCCCTAACTCGTGTGACTATGAAAAAATAATCACTCTCGTACTGAATATCCTTTACCGATTGCGCTATCGTCTATGTATTAGAAATCTAAGCGTAATAATTACTGTCCCCTGGCCTTAAATTACATCAACCATGTACAACAAAACCTGAGCTCAACATCCATCCGATACAATAGACAATCAGAAACCCTCAATTAATAAAACTTTACACTCATGTACATACAATATACCTCACAAGTAAGTGTCTCCAATATACACAGACGCTCTGTAGCGATGTCCCGGCTATCCAACGTGACACTCGCTACAGACACCCGTAACTTATGCAACCACGCCGACTCTACCCAGCGCATACACACCCAAGAGACTCACTACATACTATACGTATCAATGATATAGTAATCTCAGCTAATTAATACTCTAAGACAACCTAAGACTCACATCTGCTAAGTGTGTACGTCGAACACCTATTTATCCGTATAGTTTGAAGCACCTCTCACGTTTGACAGTCGTGTCCAATAATTCACGTATTCTAATATCCCCCCCAACACCAATCGCTCACAGATGCCAAATGTTATAAATGTCTATCAAGTATCACACGAAAATAGATCTCAAACATGTAGAATCCTAGTGAGCTCTAATAAATACACGCTAAACCTTAGATGTAAAACTTCACAGCAAGTCTACACACTAACACATCTGTATATGTTACCCATCCTACTACATGAGAACCATCCTCACCTCTCCCAGTACCAACGTCAACCACTATCATATAATCGAAAAGAAATTATGATTGTGACAAGACTGTACTGACAGTCATACCGTACCTAGAGTCATAGACCATCTCTCAGTGAGTGAAGTACTCACATTATCATGTTTCTAATCTTGCGTTAAGATCGTCGTTGTGTCTTACTCAGAGAAACCACAGTATCCGATAACAGACCAGATTAGCACATGTCAGCTCCTCCCCTGATTATCGTGCACAATTTTGTCACTCTAATTAACCATCATATTTTTCTCTCGTGCTGTTGCATCCCCTACCCGAAGTACATATAATTATCCAGTTGTACAAGAACCCTATCAATCAGAATTGTGTAGAATTGTATGTGAGCGCTCTCGCTCTAGACTAGATGTTGCATTATATGGCGTATGTATTTCTCAACTCAAAATAGTAAACTATTATATTGGTGTGTGATAGAGACGCAGAGAATATTGCTGCGAGAGAGTCAGCAATAACTCTATCAATTGCGATGTTGATTCAAGTGTCTGCATATGGATGAAAATGCGTCCTTGAGGTGTTCACAGATTTTTTTTGTGACTAAGCAACAACTTATAATTGTAGCCTAGTGTGCCTCGCGAAGGTGGTGTTTGTCGCTCGCTCGAGAAATTTGATTTCGGAGAAGTGGAGAGAGTCAGGTTCTCCACTAAGATTATGTTGTCATATCATGATCCTGATCGGTTGTGTCCAACAAGTAGTGTAAAATAACTGACATTTATAGTCTCGCTGTATATATGAGATAACTCAGCATTAGAAAGGAGTATAGTGGCGTTGGCGGGTAGAAGAGAATGAGATATAGGCGAGAAAGGTGAACTAGTCCCTAGTACGGCTGTGTGTATAGAAAGTGACAACTAGATGAGCTCTATATGTAGATGAATATTGTTATAAGTGAAGTAGGAATCCTCCTATTACTCCTAATGGATCTTGAGGTTAGTTTAGGCACGTGTTGATAAGGTGTTTTTGCATCGAAGATTATGGAATATGACCATGTTGCTTGCTTGGATTGGGACCGGACTGCTGTGAGAAAGTTCGAAGTATGAGACTGTGTTGTCTAGAGTTATAGAGGGACGACATAGAGATACTAGATTTTGAGAGGTGAAAACTCAGACAGTAAGAAGCAGAGAAACAATGGTCTATTGTGAGACAGAGAAGATGGTTGGGAACTTCTGAAGATTATGACCTTTTTTGGGAGCAGTCATAGGAGAAGGAACTATAAAGCTGCAACCACATATCATAAAGAAGATTGTGAACTTCAATGAAGAAGAGTTGAAGACAAAGAAATGATTAAGGTCATTCCTAGGAATCCTTAATTATGCTAGAAATCATATCCCAAAACTTGGGATACTCTTAAGGCCACTTTATGAAAAAACAAATGCTCATGGAGATAAAAGACTAAAGCCTTCTGATTATGAGTTAGTCAGAAAAATCAAAGAACAGGTTCAAAATCTTCCAGACCTTGAAATTCCACCAGAAAATGCTTATATTATCTTGGAAACAGATGGATGTATGGAAGGATGGGGAGGAATAGTCAAATGGAAAAAAAGCAAGGGAGACCCAAGAAGTTCAGAAAAGATTTGCGCATATGCAAGTGGCAAATTCTCAACAACACAATCGACAATTGATGCTGAAATCAATGCATGCATCAATACTCTAGAAAAGCTGAAGATTTACTACCTAGACAAACAGGAGGTCACCTTAAGAACAGATTGTCAAGCCATTATTAGTTTTTACAATAAAACTAATAGCAATAAATCCTCAAGGGTTAGGTGGATCAAGTTTGCAGATGCGGTCACAGGAACATGCGTCAAAATTAATATAGAACACATAGAAGGGAAACATAATACCCTTGCTGATTCTCTCTCAAGACTTGTTAACCTTTGTTTTGCAAAATGCATAGGAGAATGAAGAAATTAGCAGCAGCAGATCTTTACTCAGTGGAGGAAGTTCTATAGCCCCCCTATGCCTTTTAGAAGAATATAAAGATCACTTGCAAAGAAATCATAAAGATTTCCAACCACTTTTAAGAATCTTCACAAAAGTTTTCAGAAATTGACGAACAGGTGCACTATACAATAATATTACCAGTCAAGGTTGGACCAAACCAACCCCAATCAGAATGGATAAATTGATGCATGGTGATCGTCGCTCAAGACTTGAAACTTACAGCAGCAAAAGGAAGATACGTTAAAGCCAATGCGACCCTACCAAGAAAACCATACAATACAAGTTCAAATGTCTGCTTTGGGAAATCAATACCAAAGATCCCACTGGTCCGATCAAAGAGAAGATGTAGAGTCAAAATAAAGAAGCAGAAGAATCCTCATTGAACTGGGAAAGCAAAGGTAAGGATTGGGATGCTAATAACATCTAATATTCAGAAGATTGATGTAATCACAACCTTACAAGTTTAGGGTTAAATATGACAACTTTCCATATTTTAGGGTTTAATATACAAAATCAACAATTTTCAAGGTTAAAAGTGTAAATATCAAAGTTTCACATTTTATTCAGATTATACCTTCCATTTTCTGTATTTACAAGTCAAACCCTTAATTTTACATAATTTACATATTTAGTCCTTTTGGTTTATTAATTAATTAAACATTATCTTTAATTATCCATAATTACAAAACAAGTCCTTATAGATTCAAATATGACAAATTCATACTTTATACATTAAATACTAACCAAACCTTATACTTTTCAGAATTTACAATTTCAGTCCCTCTATTTTAATTAATTAATTTCTAATTACTTATTATATGTAATTAACCATTTTAATCCAAAATAATATCAATATGACATTTTATACCCCCCAACTTATTTTATACAGAATATACTAAATATAATAACATGTCTAAAACAGACCCCATAGTTTCAGAAATTACAAAACAAGTCCTTATACTTTTAAAACCACAATCGGCTAATCAATTAAATCCACAAAACCCTAATTTATTTTTCCCAATCACAAACACAATTATTTTCCCATCATTAGCATTGATTACACCTGGAAAAAATAGCAAAACCCTAACCCTAATTCATTTTCTTCCCTTTTTCCCTTATTTCGCAAATCGGCAAACATAATTAAATCCCAAATAATTATTTCGAATCTTTCCTAAATTTTTCCAACAATTTATCTGAGTCATATGTGGTATAAAAAACCTTAGAAAAATATAAAATCAATTTTACAAATATTATTTGGGCCGATTTCATAATTAGCTAAAAATTAGGGTTTCGAACATGTTTTAATTTATAAAATCAATATAACATGCATGAATATTTTTCTTAAGCATAGAACGAATTAATATGATGAAAAATGAGATACAAAAATACCTTTGATGATTTTATGAATTTATGCTATTCGGCCGTGTTATTCGAACAAGATAATTTCCCCGATTGAACCAAGCACTCTACAATCTTTCCAATATTTTTCCCACGATCCTTGATCTCCAAAACACCTTAGAAAATTCGTGCTTGCCCTTGGAAAACTTTGGTGCCGCCTCTTTTGTATTTTTAGGGTTTCGGTGGTTATGGTTTTTAGGTTTTAACAAATAAGATGTATAAAAGAAATATATTAGGTAGTTTGACCGATTTTATGGGCTTTCTAAATGGGCTAAATCTGATTTGTAACTTGCCATATTTATTTTGTAACTATCCATATTTAATTTACTTTAATTTGTAATAAATACATAATTAAATACACTTAATTTCGGCATAACTTATATATACATAATTATTAATTATTTTTCTTATATAATATAAGGTATTTTAATATTACATAAATTTCATAATTGTCACATGTTGTATTTTCATAATTTCTAACATTTAAATGAATTTTATTTAAGCTTTTATGTACTTTCTTGCATTAGGGGTATTTTGGTAATTTTACACTTGTTGAGATTTTTAGGTTTTACACTTTTAAGCATGTTTTTCTCAGGTGAATTAGATGCTTGGATTATTTGATGTGCATTGGAGTCTTTACATTCAAGTTTTTCATGGTGATGCAATTATGGGACAAATGTATTATTAAATTCAGATTTTTGATTAAATCAACAATGTTATTTTTCAAACGACACCTAGAGGTCGTTCTCTTGTATCTATTGCTGTGTATTACGAAGTAACACCCCATTTGGTATTCCGCTGCGTTGTAAATGATTTTTGGGGGTGTTACATATATGGTATGCATGAATCGTTACGTGAATTAATTAGTTAATTGCAAAGGTAGGGAAGACCTTTTGTTGAATTGTTGTTTTAATTGTGTAAATGATTATGTTTAGTATGATTAAATTTTTGTACTGAGCATCCATTTTTATGGTCATGGCATCTGTTCGGGTCATAATTTTATCAGTATCGGTATTACTATTACCTTCATCGGTGAAAGCAACAGTTTTCTTAAGAGATGATTTGGTTTTTTTATTTTTAGCCTAATCGAGCTTGAGTAGCACTTTATCTTCGAGAAGCTGATAAGCTTGATTTGGCATTTTATAGAGAAAGATACCACCAGCTGTGGCATTTAGAACGTCTTGGGTTATTTCGCTAAGACCATGATAAAAGATTTTGATAATATTGCCTTTGGAAAGGTTATGAGCATGAAAGTTTTGGAACATTTCCTTCATACGAAGCCAAGCATCAGTTAGAGATTCATTTTCATGTTGAGAAAAGGCACGGATTTCTCTGAGGAATTGGTCGAAAAGAGTTGGGGGAAATAATCGGCTAATGAAAGCAGTTCGAAGTTCATCCCATGTTTCAATAGTTCCTTTGTTGAGTTCGTCCAGCCATGTTTTTGCTTCTCCAGTGAGTGATAAGGGAAACATCATCAGGCGGACAGCTTCATTTTCGGTATCTATGTATTTAAACATATTGCAGATTTTGAGGAATTCATGAATGTGTTTATGAGGATTGGTTTTGGTTTTGCCATCAAATTGGTTTCCTTTAACGAGAGTCAAGTGGTTACCTTTAATAGCAAATTCGTTTGCGGTTCCAGGAATGGTGATTGCGGAACTAGAAGTCGGAGCGACAACACGGTCGGCAGCCCACATGGGTTCATCATCCATTGGATCGTAATTTCAAAGAATATCAAGAAAGTGACAGAAGTAATTGATGTCGAGAATTGGCGGATAGACAATTCTCAGGTGTTTAGGTGGATTGTTTCTTTGATCGAATGGAACTCTTTTACTTCGTCGATGAAGTCTTCAATTCAGAGTACGTTTAGGTTCAGGTGATGGTTCAACAAGTTCAGAATTGGAAGCACATGTATGAATCCAAAGGAGAAATTGTTTGGGTCAGTTTGCCAGAAAACTGTACGGCGATTTTTTTTTAAAAAGAGGGGGACTTAAAGTAATTTTCCAGAGTTGACTATAGAATAGCTTAAAAATCCCCGGTAGCGGAGCTAAAAACTTTGATGTGTTTCAAAAGCTTTAAATTTATAATGACTGAAAATACCAATTTTATGTATAGGGAATACACACATTGGTTAAAGTATATCCCACGTATGTTAGTTAATCTTTTTAGGTAAGACCAGGTCGTCCACAAGGATTTGAGTAGTATTCTAACAATCAGAAAAAACAAACTTTAATAATTTTGTAAATAACTTTTTACCAATGATAATAAAGATGGATACTCGGATGGTTGAAAATAATTTATAAGTGTTGGAAATAATCTTGAAAATGGAACCTTTAACTTACCAAAAAGGATTTCTGTCAGAACACGTTTTTCAAAATTTACTTGATTAAACTCAAGGAGTATATTTTTAGTTAGACTAGACCAATGTGTCACTCAAATAGTTGAGTTTACTTATTAATCAAGCTTTTTTTGTTTATCAATTTACAAAAGTGGATTATCGCGGAACAGACCGTTAAAGATCTTAGACAAATTTTATAAAACCACAAAGATCAAACAGTGTTTTTGACCTATACCGATTATGATGATATAATCTAGTTGTATAAGCTAAAAAGATAAGATAGGATATAACAGGATTGCAACTAAGCTGAGATTAAAAAGTTCACGATCATTCCAAACACTTATTATTATATATCTATCTCGAGTAGTCATAAACGGATTTGCCTCTCATGGCTAAGTGGTTCATAACATAGCTTGAATCAACAATAAACTTCATTATTTCACTAAACTAGTATGATGATCTTCTTCGTTCTTGGTTGTTTGATCTTGATTTCTTCAAGCGGGTATGGTGTTTTATGTTTGGTGGATGTTTAGAAAGGGCTTGTGGGGGAAGATGTGTGTGTGAGACTGTTATAAGAATAAATGAAGAAGGGATGATTGAATTTACTTGAAATTCGTCCCTATTTATAGGTTGTGTGAGGGGTGAAAGTGCGGCGCACAGAGATATTTGTGCGACGTACTTGGTGATTAAATGCGAGGGAATTAAATGTTTAGTGAAGAAGTGCGACACCCAAGAGAATATGTGCGGCGTACTTGGGGTATTAAGGCAATAGCATTTAAGTCTTCATTTATTCTTCACGTCAGATAGAAAGTGCGGCGCACAAAAGAAATTATGCGGCGTACTTGTGAAGTTAATGCGTTTATTTGACTAAGTCTTTAATTCCATTTACTTGAGGAGAAGTGCGGTGCACAAAGGATAAGTGAGGTGCACATTTGCACTTTAGAGCTTGAACTTTATCTTTTCTTTGTATATTGTTTCCCTTAGCATATAAATACTTGATTTGTTGTGTTTGAGCTCGGGATGTCTTCAAGTGAACCTGCAAGTAATTCATGCTATTAAGTATCGAAAGTTCACGAGAAATGATTAAATATATACAAATAACGCCACCTAAAACATGTATAATTTGGGCGTTATCAATTACATATGTCCACTCTTTCCTCTCCTAATGGCAATGTGATTATTAACTGATAACATCAAATATTTAATACTTTTTGGTGGCAAAATACCTCCTAAAATACCTACAAATATTTCACTAACACTCGCAAACGAGATATTTTCTGCTATTTTGTAGTTTTCATGTGAAATACAGGAAAGTGACAAGAAACAATAAATTAAGCAAGTACGAAGATCAAGGAAGATTTTACGGCATAACACCATATCTAGTTACACCGTAACCCTATATTTGGAAGGAAATCTTGTCAAAGTTATCGTTACAGCATAACACCTTATCCAGTTACGTCGTAACAATGAAGATCCACAAATATGGAATGAAGATCACGTACATATGGAAGTTATATGAAGGTTACGACGTAACACCATATCTGGTTACGCCATAACAGCTGCTTAATTATGGAATGCCGTGTAAGTTGGTTACGGCGTAACACCTTTATTGGTTACGTCAGGTACGATATCTATAAATAGAGGCCTCATTCAATCTATTCCGACATCACTTCCTCCATAGCCAATTAGAGAGGCGATAAAGGCTTCCAACCTTAAAAGAATTCCACCTAAGGGAGATCACACTTTACTTACTTTTTGTATTTAATCGTTCAAATTATGAATCCTTTAAGAATTATGAGTTTTCAATATATGATTTCTTCTATCTCTTACTGTGTTTTAGTTACCATGAGCGGCTAAGCACTTAAAGTGCTAGCCTAGTTATGAATTTATTTTTGTTATGACTGTTTCCTGTTAAATTATGGTTTCATTAGATATTCCTTGACTATCGTGTAACCATGGGTTTTGGTAGTACGGGTGGTTTGGACCTAGCTTGCCTCATTAATAGATTACCTTGTCATGATGGGATCTAATGGGTACTAGAAAGGATCACTAACTCTTTACCTGGTGTAGGAACTGATCGGTCACCGCACTTATCACTCGATACTTAAAAAGCACAGGAACTCTTTCAGAGGGGGTAAATAATCTTAATAGGTTAGTAGATATGTTTTGGGAATTGTTGAGATTAATCACTGCAACCTGGATAGCCTACCTCCTAGATGATTCGGGACTGATTCGGAATCGCAGGTAGTATAGGATAGAATGTATATGCACATTCAAGTCTATCGACCTTAGAAACCAGTAATGAAACCATAGTTTGACATTGCACAGGAAATTGTCTTCATAACAATAGTAATGAAGTAACTAGGTTAGCACGTTTTCTCTCTTGATATCTCCTATCCTTTTACTTTTCAGTTATTTATTTTATTGTATTGTTATTTATTTATTTCAATTTAAATCAAAAAACCATTTTCAAAACGTGACATTTCAAATTAAAACTAATTACACCTTAGCTCTTGGGACGACCTCGGATTTACCATTCTATACTACCCACGATCGGGTTCTCTGCCCGTTAGTGCGTCGTTAGGTAGATCGAGTTTTATAAATTTAAAACTTGATAAAAATATATTTTAAAAGAAAATACGCATCAAGTTTTTGGCGCCGCTGCCGGGGAGCTAAAAATTAGAATTAATTTGATTATTTCATTATTTTAATGTTTTCCAAACGTCTTGAAAGCGGGTTCTAATTGAACACCGGTCGACGTATATCGGGTCACCCGGGTTCAATCGTTGGGGAATTGGAAAGTTACGGATGAGGTAGTTACCACCGAGTCAACCCGGTCATGCAAAAAAAAAAATTTGCAATGATATAAATATATATATATTTATAATATAATATATATATATAATATAATAAATATATATAAATATATATAATATATATATATATATATATATATATATATATATATATAAAATGAATATTCTATATATTAAGCCTAAAAACCATTTACTAACAAATATAACATGTAAAAATGAAATTACGTCGCAATTATATATATTTACACGAAAAAAATCAGAACTCGGCTGGGTCTCAATAACCGATTTGACCCGGGTTACTTCAAACAAGGCGGGTATAACCCGATTTAATTCAACCCGTTTTTTTATCAAAACCGGTTCAACTAGTTGAACCAGTTGAACCGACCGGGTCGAACCATATATCAAAACATTGATTGTTTCCGCTTCTTTTATCTTAGGAAGGCAGTAGTATTTCATATCTGTGTATTTAGATAGTTTGTAGTAATTACTTTTGAGAGTTGGATGATGTATCTATCTACTCAAGAAAGATAAAAACAAGTGTCATCAAATACAATGAACTTTTTTAAATGTATCGATTTGATACATGTATTGTTAAAAAGTTGTATAATAGCAACGAACATTCATAAGTGTTACAATCTGCACATTTTGATGACGTATCACGTTATAAATAATATCACGTGTCAGCCTTTCAGGTATGACACGTCATCAAAATGTGCAAAATGAAACACTAGTTCATTACTATTGTAAAACTTTTTAAAATTACACGTACCAAATCGATACACTTGAAAAAAGTTCATTGCTATTTTACGACTAAAATCGAAAAACAAATTAGGATTTCCCTTTATCCCAAACCTACTCCTCCTGGTCGTAGTTATAATTTTGTTCATGTTATGTGGTACCAAGAGTTTTGATAATGTGGTAGGGCTCGACATGCGTATAAACTTCAATCAATATTTATTATTAGACCCAGATAATACAACACCATACATTCTCTATTTTCCTGGGCCCGGAAAGTTGAAGGGTTATTCCCAGCATTAACTCCATATTTCTTGGAAAATTCTGCATTTAAAAGTTGTTGTCTGACTATGGGTCAAATAGAAGTAGTTATATTTTTGTTTTTAGTTTAATTATGGGTTTTGAAGTAGTTATCAAGAAAGAAGTAAATTAAAATAAGAAGTGGTGAGAAGTGACTATAATTATACATTTGAGATGCAACGACTTGCATTAAATGCATTTGTATTCATATAGATGCACCCTTTTGAGTTTCGAAAAGTAATTTAAAGTGTAAATGGTGCAAATTGATTTTTATGATTTTGGCACATGTAGAGAAACAAAATAAAAGAGAAATCATTAAATGTATCTAATATACGTATATGTATCTAATTAAAAGCTAGAAACATTATGACGAATTATGATGCATCTAAGATTATATAGATGCACTTACTTCTTATCTTTTTTATTTTAACATCATTTCTCATTTGCTCCTATGGGTTTTGTTGATGGTGTGGCTTTGGGTGGTTATGGAAAGTTATCCGTAAGAGATGATGATTTTATTTTTAAAATATAAATGATTATTGCATGTCCGAATATTTTCACTATAGCCATCAGGCTATAGATAGCAAATTTCTTCGTTTATATGTTGACGTATTTAGATAACTCAAATTATTTTTACCAGTAGAAGAACGTTCAAATATACTTTTGCAGTAATTTGTTATGCTTTGATTAATTTGAGATTGTTTGAGGTGCGTAAGTGTTGACACCAGAACTCTAGTATACGAATCGATGTATTATTATACCAATGATGAACGGTAACGTTATGTTTCAATTCATGTGTACGTGTCTTTTTTTTTTTGAACGGCAAAATTTTATAAACTAGCAAGGAGCTAGAAAAGAAATTACAAAGATATTATCATGTGTACGTGTCTAAATGCATCGTTTTGCTTATCTAGCAACTGCTCAGTTTCACTTTAACCAATTAAAATTGAAATTGAATGCTAAAATTTTGATGATATAAAGGAATGCCAATAACCAAAAAACTGAATTACTTAGAAGCTTATAATCAACCAGACGGGTATTCGCGCAATGCGACAGCGGGTACCTGATAACTAAATATTGTGGCGAGCAAACGTTGTTCATTTATATGTTTACATGAAGTTCAAATTAAAGAGAGTAGCATAAGTAGCATATTTAAAAACATACATTAAAGATAAACATCAATACAAAATGAAATGTAATTGACATAAACACAAAAATGTCAACTATTAATATGCATCATTAGCTGCAATATCTTTATCCGCAAAATCTTTAGACATTGAAATATAAGTGAAGGGATCATTGGTATCACCTGAATTATGGGACCGCCTCCGGAAGAGGTTTTCAGACTAGATCTTTTGTATCAAATCACCAATCAAGTTTAACGCAATATGAGAAGTTTTGATAATTGGTTTAT
>BQNB010175264.1:0-13178 GCA_026074375.1 Tanacetum coccineum
AAATGAGCCCAAGGCCCAAGTCAAACACTTGACCACTGTAGATGAACAGTGGTCAAATGTTTGCTCTATGTAATATAGATTTGTTGTTTGGTTCAAATAAGTTACATGGTCTCTTCTTATAGTGCAAGCATACCTACATCATACAAACATATAAGAGGGAACGGTGCACAGGGTTATATCACCCCGTTAAAGGCTAAGAATAGGGTTTATGGCGGCGCCACGACGTTATAGCCGCTCCATAGACGCATTGCCAAAAGTCAGCATTTAGAAATTTTTTTGAATATAACGGCTCTTCCAAAAGTCAGCATTTAGAAAAAATAAATATTACATTTTACAACCAAACAATAAAACAATCAGCCTTTTCCCTATCCCATATATTCTTTAAACATACACTTTCAAGATGAGTTATTCCGACGAAATGAGCCGATTTTTTTTCAAGTTTGTACGATTACCATGAATATTACTCCCTCCGTCCCTAAATAAGTGTTCACTATTGACTTTTGAAGTCAAACTTTTGCAACTTTGACCTTAATTATTTCTTTTTGTGTTATATCATACTTGATGCAAAATATATGAATTGATTGAGTTTTAAATGTATTTTCATTGATATAGTTTTCATTAAGTATTATATAACATAAACAAAATAATTTAAGGTCAAAGTTAATGGAAAAAGACTCTAAAAGTCAATAGTGGACACTTATTTAGGGACGGATGGGGTATCTATCTTTCGACGACGAAGCCACTAGTTCAATGACTTGAACAAGCATACCGCGAGATGATTTTGTTGTCGAATAACGTTGTTAGTGCAAATATTACGATATTTAATCTATACAATCTTTTTATGTTTTGGTGATGACAAACATGTAACTTGTAATAAATAACGTAAAGTGCGCAATTTACTCATAACAACAAATCATCAGAACATGCATTCATCAACTTCTCTTGACGTCTCGAGTATCCGTATGCTTCAACACATGTTCGAATATGTTTGTTATGTTGCATTATGATCAAACAATTTAACAAACCATAGAAAATGTCTAGATAGTATTTTGGTGTCACTATCTAAAAGTTGACGTAAACATTTTTATAACTTTCCACTTGATGTAAATCATTTAAGGTAAAAATAAAGGTACCATACGATCAAAGAAATATTTCGTACACTTTACATTTTACACATTACACTTTTAATATGAACTAGACATTTTCTAAAATTTTTATACCAATCATTTTAAAAAATAAAAAATGTTTCAATAAATTTAAAATTTAAATTCAGCATTCTAGAAACCTAAATAGGAGACGGTTTCCTTATCAATGAAAAAACCGTCGCACCGTCGAGGAGCGTCATGGTTTCCTTTTGCCTATAAATAAAAGCTCATTTCTCACACTTCTATGAACTTTTTCCGCACACTTAGATATGATTTTCTGCTATGTTTCACACACTTAAAACCACTCTTAATATTTGATCATAATGCTTCTAGCTCTAATTTGTTGTAAGCATACTTTTACTTGATGATCCATCCATGGAAGCTTAGAGATCTTCTCATTCTCATCCTCACAAACACACAAATATGAAGATCCAAGAGATCTTGTCATCTTCAAGGCTTTTTATCAAAATACGTTCATCCATATCATGTTTAAAGTTATTGATACTTAGGTTATTTGTCGTGAAATTTTTTTGGGGTTTTTTTCGGTATGGCAACTGGATCTGATATTGCTGGTGATGTCGCGTCTAAAATTAAGAATATTGATGGGAAGGTTGTTCAAGAAGGGAAGCTCTAGTATGAAAGGCACGGATGCGCATGATTAACCCGATACTGTTGCGGGATAATTTATGGTCACTTTGATTATTCGAGCATGGTGGATAATAAGTTTTGCCCTAATGACGGATGTGGAGGTTACTAATGTTTCAATGACATGAAATAAAGGTGGGTATCGCTAATAACCATAATCAAAACCTTCATTTGATTGCTATGTTTAAAACTAAGAACCCTCAAAATGTTACTGGGGTTACAATGATGGCTAATCGAATAAGTTGTTGTTGGTTTGCGAATGTGGCTACACACGTTAGCTTTGCAGTGGCAAGGACGTGAGCAAAGGTTCGAAAATACTTTGTATGGGTATTTATAGGGAACTGTCTTGCTGGTTCTGTTGTAGAAAACTTATGTGAAGATATGCATGGGCCTAATTTGGTCTTTGATACGTACGGATGCTCAAAGAATGGTTTTTTTACTTCTTCCAGTTTGCTTACACTCGTGAAGTTATGGATGACGGAGTGTTGGGAAATGTGGCCCGTGGTAGGTTCGTCAGTTCCAATTATTCTAGAATTGTGTGGACACCCAAAACATCGGCCTTAAGAAGGATACGATTATTTTAAAACTAAATTTTGGGGCCACCATTATGGGTAGCTAAATCCATGATAGTGCCTATTGTGGCATACTCTGAGGTTGGTCTAAAGTTTAATTTCCTCTCAATTGGCGTTGTTTTCTCTATTATTTGATGATGGCATTTCACGAGTACAATGTGCCAAAAAATCTTGGGGTAGATCCTTCTTATGCAGGATTTTAATTGATGTCATCATCTCTTGTTGAGTGTAAAGATTCGCTTCGTTGTGGCAATTCCTTTACATGACGGATGGGTCACTCTTTTGTAGAGAAAGTGGAGGTAGAATATGAATGGCAACCGCCAAGGTGTAGAACCTGTCTGATTTTTGACCATAAAGATGATAAGTGCCCTAAACGTGTTACCGAAGTTGTTGGTTCAAAAAGAGTTCACCTGCTCAGGAAGTTGCAAGGATGGAGGCATTTATACTGGTTACGCGGTAAGAATGGAAAAGGTAAAGCAAAATGGACAAGGACAGGCAGATTGCAGGTATTAAAATTATCGAAACCATAACCCTTATATAATCGCATATCTGTGTTTGTCCAAAAGACCTTATATTGGTAAGGTACTTCAAATGATAAACCAGAAACAAGCACTAAGTTAACTAATGCTTCTAATCTAGTTCAGAACAAGGTGAATAGTAATTGGGTGGAACAGGCACCCCCTCCACCCCACCTTTTACTTTCTATTAGGAATTCATTTGAAACTTTAATGGATAATGATAAAGTTTTAGATGAAAATTTGGATATGGATGTGTATAACCTTTTTAACACTGATCTTTAGAAATGATGATGAAGAAGAGGTGGAGGAATTCTATGCGGAACCTGATCCTAGAACTCTGAAAACCAAGGTTAACGATAAGGGGGCAAGCACTCCCGTTGACATGGATGATAATGTATAGCCTTGCTTCTTGGAATATAAGGGGTATGAACCAATCCCCTAAACAAACGGAGGTTCGACAGGTTATGTTGGAAAATAATTTATGTCTTTGTGCTATTTTAGAATCTCATGTTGCTAATTCTAATCTTTAAAGTTTGTGTTCCAATGTGTTTTAAACAATGGAGTTGGACGTCAAATGGTTTAGCATGTACATAAAAGGGTCTCGTGTCATTCTGTTAGATGGAATCCGGATATTGTGATAGGTATTATGTTATTTATGTTCGATGATCAAGTTCTCACCATAACGTAACTACTTCTTTTTTGTGATGTCTTTTAAAGATGATAAAAAGGTAGCTATTTTGTCTCTTTGTGTAGAGCATATTAAACTATATCAAATGGCGTAGTTTATGGCTGGAAATTTATCGTGCATAATGCCATATTAGTTTAGGACATGGTGTGTCCTTGGAGAGTTATAGGTCTCATCTTTCTGACTGATGAAAAGTCCAAGGGTACTTCTTATATTGATGCAGGTATGCGTGACTTCCAAGAGTGTGTAAATGACGATTGGAGTGTCGGATATTAATAGTTATGAGGCTTGAACGTATACTTGGACTCAGATAAAACCGCAGGGTCGTTGTGATGATGGTATTTTAAAAAAAAGATGATAGTAGTTAGCGAATTTGAAGTTCTGATGAGCTGTTTGTGGTGTTGTGCGTACATTTCGAGCCTTTATAGAATTTCGGATCATTTCTCCTGCTGTGCTTAAAAGTTACATATGAGTCAAAAAAGTGAATGCATCAACATTTTATATTTTATAATGTCTTATACCTCACCATTTACCAGGTTAGCAGAGACTTTGTTGCTACTGGTTGCGAATGGTTGTCTACTAGCGGACTTGTTGGATGTACATGGTGGTCAAGCGTCTTTAAAACTCTTAAAAAACGCTTCGGTAAACTTATGTAACGAGTAAGGTAATCTTCATGTTTAAAGTCAAGGTCGTTACGGAGCTGAGGCTGATGAGGCCCAAAAGACGCTGGATATGGATTTTTGGACATCCTATTTCACCTCTGGGCTTAGAGAAGACGCTTCAGAATGCATACCTCTTTTTGCGTTTTTAACGATGCTTTGTTAGCGGAAGAATCGTTTTTTAATGTCAAAGGTGAAATGGAGTGGATTTAATAACTTGGTGACGCGATAATTCTGCATATTTTTATAAAGGTTTTAAAAGGTCAAGCTTCCAGAAACCGTATAGATTGTGTCACTACTTCAGAGGGTGTATGTCTCGATGGTGATCAGGTTTCGTTGATTTTTTATTGATCATTATACTTCTTTTCTTGGACAACCTGGTATTACTACTGATTTGGATACGAATGGCTTGTTCTCAAACAAGCTTTCTGATGAGGAAGCTCTTCATATGATTCGTGATATTTCTAATCAGGAGGTTCGTGATGCTATGTTTTCTATTGGTGATAATAAGGCTCCCGGTCCTGATGGTTATTCTAGTGCTTTTTTCAAAAGGTCGATGGGGAGATTTTAGGGGACTGGACTTCACTAAAGAGTTAAGGAGTTTTTTTAGTAATGGTACTCTTTTCTTAAGGAGCTTAACACATACTACTTAGTGCTCTATATATCCGAAGGTTAGCTCTCCGTTGAAGGTCACTGATTAATAGACCTATTTCGTGGCTTGTAACGTCTTATTTATATGTAATAAGGTCGTTATCTTGTAACTAATCGCATTGAAAGGACTGTCTTCAACATTGGAAAGCCTAACAATCTAGCTTTTGAACCGGGGAGACGCATCTCGAACAATATCCTTTTCGACTCAAGAGCTCTTACGCATAATTAGCACTTGGATATTGGGGTGTTCCTCGGTGTGCTTTCTATTGTAGAAATCCAAAATGCCTATGTAGTCGGTTGATGCGAATTTGAGGAATGTGTTTTGATATAATTTTGGCTTTCAATTCTCGTATGATTTGGTTAGTTAGATTATAGAGTGTGTTTACTCAACGACTTCGTTTTCTTCGATTAGTTTTTAACGGGAGCCTATATGGATATTTTAACGGAAACCAGCGGGTTATTTGCTCGCCAGGGTGTTCCGATGTCTCCATTTATTTGTTTTTAACTCTTGTGATTGGAAGTCATACTTTAAAGTTCATCGTAGGGTTTTAGGTTCAAATAGCTCTCACATATCTTCGGTATTGTTTCTAATTTTGTAAACATTTATTTTTCTATGCTTTCTGGCGATGATCTTTTCTTTGTTTGCCCATGGTGATGTGAACGCGGCTCGTGTGATATGGAATCATTTGATGAGTTTAAAATGTTCATTGTGGTGGGTACTTAATCCGTGTCTCCCAAAAAGTCTGGCTATTTTTTGTAATGTTTCTAAATCTTTACAATGATCGAGATTCTCAACATCTTCCTTTTGAGGAGGGAAAAGCTCCGGTCATAGAATTTAGGGGTGCCACTTGTTCCTTCTTGGCTGGTGTACCGAGATTGTGCGGAGTTAATGGAGAGAATTAAAGCACGGGTTCGGGATTGGAAGAATAAATTTCTATCCTTCGCGGGTAGAACGCAGCTCATAAGGTCCGTGTTAAGTTATATGCATGTTTAGTGGGCCTCGGTTTTTATTCTTCCGGTTAATCTTACGCATGAATTGGAACAAGTTATGCGTGGTTTTCTTTGGTGTCAAGGTGAGATGAAAAGGGGAAAGGCTAAGGTTGCTTAGGATGTGGTGTGTTTACCTATGAAGGAAGGTGTCCTTTGGTATCCGTCGTTTGGAAATGTTCAATGTTGCTTCATTTCTTCTACAATTTGGAGCATTATTACGGATAAGAATTGCCTTGGTTAAATCGGATACACATTCATATAAATTAAGAGGCGTTCGTTATGGGATCTATTCCTTTTCCCGAGGGTAATATGTCTGTGGGGGTGAGAAAATTTTTTGAAAATTCGTAACTTGGTAAAACCTTTTATTTGGTCACAGATTGGAAATGGACAACGTACTTCTACTTGGTATGACAATTGGTCTCCTCTTGGTCAACTATCCAATGTTATCTCTAATCGTGATATTTATAGTGCGGGATTTAAATTGGAATATGCGGTTTCTGGATATATTAAAGGATGGGATGTGGGCTTGGCAACAGATGGTGATTATAAAATCCTTATTGATTAGTAATATGAATGCTATGGTTCTTACGGGTTTCTGATGATTACTTTGGTCTCCATAATCATAGTATTATGATGTGAGGTTTTATGTTGCTACAGAATTTAGGAACTGTATTCAATCAAGAAATGCTGAAGTGAATTGGTTTCATATCGTGTGGTTTTCGCAAAGGATCCCTCGTCATGCTATCCACCTTTGGTTAGTGGTTATTAGAAGCATGAAACAACTCAGATTTGACTCTGAGGCAGTTGGATGTGAAGTATTCGGGGTAATCACTATGTTTAATTGCCGTTGTGTGAAGGTGAACTCGGATTCCAACACAATCATCTTTTCTTTGGTTGACAGGTTTTCTTTGTCGCTAGTGTCGGTTATCATTTGACAAACGTTTTATGTGCATCACCTACAATCCCTGTCGGACCTGAATGCCAGTTGTGGAATTTTTAATCCCATTGGCGAATCCTCTGTTCGATAAGAAGTGTTATGTGTAAAACATTTGTCGGTCGCTGCTTTCTTGCTACTTTATATGGCCAGGAGAGAAATCAAAGGTTCTATTCATGAAGACTAATAAGAACTCATGACCGATTATCAGATTGATTATTTCAACCGTTCGCCTTAAACGCCTACCTGGCCTTGTATTATTATTTAGAAGTCGGTGAATGTTCGAAAGATCCTTTGTAGATTTGGAGTTGCACCAAAGTTCGCATATTTGGATGTTCTGTCTCTCTGTCTTAATGGTTAGGATTGCTTAATATGTTTTTTTTGATTTGGTTTCATTTTGAGATTTGTATGTTAAAGTGGTTATTTCTTCCGAATTGGTGCCATTGTTAGTGTAGTTCTAAAGTTGCTGGGGCATGTCCTGAAGCAAGTTTAGTATGGATGGGGTATGCTTGAGCTTGGAGGTTAATGTTAGGTACTTCTGACCACCATTCCTTTGTACTTAAATGATTTTTTTAGGTATATTTTATTTTTACAGGGGTTGTTGTCCCCTTTTCAAAAAAAAAATTAAATTTAAATTCACGGCCTGTCTAGGAAACCTAAATGGGGTTACGGTTCCTTATCAATGACTAAAAAACCGTCGAACCGTCGAGGACGCGTCAGATGGTTTCTCTTTTCCTATAAATAAAAGACTCTTTTATAACACTTCTCATGAACTTTTTCGCGCCACCACGTAGATATGATTTTTCTGCTAGTTTCACACACTTATAAACCACTCTTAATCTTTGATCTAATGCTATCTAAATTAATTTGTCGTAGCATACTCTTTTACTTGATGATACATCCATGGAGCTTTGTTTGAGATCTTAGTCCATTCTCTTCTCACAAAATCTAATATAAAACCCACCCCCCCCCACCCACACAAATATGAAAGAAATTCAATAGATCTTGTCTCTTCATGGCTTTTTTATCAAAATAAGTCATCCTTTTCTCATGCTTAGTATTGATACTTAGGTTAGGCATTTGTATTCATTAGACACTCATGTCTTGGATCTTCATCATATAACATCTTGTATCATCTTTATACAACAAACTAGAGGTTATATGGTTTATGTGTTTAGGTTTTAAAACACAAGGTTTGTTTTGTTGAGCCACAAAACATAACGCGTTTGGTTGTACCTGAAGAAGGACTCGACATTTAGTTTAGTGTCATAAAATATTATAAGCGACGTAAATGTTTGTTATGTTGGGCCATAAACATAATGGGTTTGGTTGTACCCGAAGAAGAACTCGACATTTAGCTTAGTGTCAGAAAATATTATAAGCGACGTTGTAAGGTTTTCTCCGTTATAAAGGGAACTTGTTGACTAGTTAAGTAACTCTTGAGTTGGGTACCCGAGGAGTGAAGTAAGGCGAAGAGGAGATTCGTGACCAAACCAGTATAAATTATCGTGTCCGGTGTGCGTTTTCTTTTATTTATCGCTTTACATTTATATCTATATTTATTGCTTTACACTTATATTTGCATTGTGCTTATGCTTGTGTGATTTGTTGTTTTGATTATGTTTGTGTCATGGCTTGGTGTTTATATTGTGTTTATGTTTATATTGTTGTGACATGTTTTACTTAGTACTCTCTACTCTATCTAGTTTTTTGTAGATATATTATTGACACTTTTCATATTGCGTCACACTTGATCGGTTATTTGATAAGAAAGATTTAAGTTTTTTCACGAGAACATATTCACCCCCATCTACGTTTTCCACAAATGTCTTATAGAAGATTATTTTGGCGACAACCCAAAGTACACCGAACATAATTTTAGGCAACGGTTAAGAATGAGCTTAAAACTATTTTTATTAATAACTGAATGTATAACTAACTATAATGTTGAACATATTCTCAAACACTTTTAATTTTGAATTAACTACAAAAACGTATTTATGGTTTACACACAATTGTTTGACAAAAATCGTTCAAAGTTTGAGAGTAATCGTATCTTGGTGGGGTAACTATACTAATGCAGCCATAGCAGGTCTTTCCTCTTTGACCCGATACGTTCTTACATACCTGAGCCTCTGTCTTTCTATAGGTATTTGATTTACTGCATTACTTGTCCGTACGCCATCATCTAAAGGTGTGTATTAATTTATCTCTTTGTGTGTGTGTGTGTGTTAATTTTTGTGTGAGAAAAATGATTGCGATATCGTTTGGTATTGTATAAAAGGGTAATAAAATGCTTGGTCAATGTTCCGAATATGGGAGTTGCAAAGGCTTTTAGTATTCAAACATTGTTAGTTGGGTAGGCGAAGATGATAATTCTATAATAGATTAGTTATAGAGGAAAATCGTTCAAAGTTTGAGAGTGACCGTAACTTAGCGGGGATATATACTAATGCAGCCATGGTGGGTCTTTCCTCTTTGACCCGATACATTATTACAAATATGAGAATCTTTCCTTCTATTGGTATTTGCTTTTATGCAGTACTTGTCCGTACGCTATCATCTAAGGGCATGCATTAATTTACATTCGTGTGTATGTCAGTTTTTGTGTGAAAGAAATGATGATATCGTTTAGTTTAACCATTAAAATAAACGAAATTGTTTTACCCTTAAAAGGCGTTGTTTGGTCCCGCCCAGGTCTTAATCAAACCAAAACCTGCACCGTCCTGGCCTTAAATGACGTTAGAAAGTAAACGAAACAATATTGTATAAAGGGGAATGGTAGGCTGCTTTGACTTTCTTAATATGAAGGTAGCAAACGGGCTTCGTATTCAGACATTCTTAACTACGGTACATATGTTATACGAGTGAAATCATTCAAGATTCGGGAATAAATGTATCTTGGTTAGGCATTTATACTAATGCAGCCATGGCAAGATATTCTCTTTGTTCCGATACATCATTCCTAGATTTAGGCGATACTTCTTCCTAAAACCTAGACACGCTAATTCTGTCACAATTAAACTTATCCGCATAAAGCAATATTTTGTTGATTATAATCTATCTTAGGAAAACAATAATGGTGTTCTAATTGAATCCTAGTTCAACGAGACTTTACTAACTTACTTCTTAACGGCATCTTACATACTAGTAGTCCATTGTCTAAGTCCTAACCAAGGGAATCAAAACAACATTTGTTGATCCCAGGTCACCTGCTAGTCCAACTTGTTCACTAAACCAATCGGAAGGATATATCATTATTTTTGATCCTATGATTCTAGTAATGTAAGTTGCTATATGGATAGCTATCTTGGTTAATCTAGTCTACTTGGTCGGCACAACCAGATCCAGTTGATTGATAGGTCGCATACAAAAGCACGTAAACGAGTATAAATTGATAAACATAATCAACAATCAACGATAAATTAAGCAATCGAGATAAATAAACCAAACATTAAATCTTCATAAACATGGCTAATACCTAAAGGCATAGCCAATAACCATTGTATCAAATACAAACATAATAAATGAATCAACCAAGGTAACCTAACCGAGTTAAATGAATGATACCAAAAAATGAACGATTATCAGAGTATAGATGATTACAAGGTGTTTTCTATGGAATTAAGCACGTTTCGAGACCTTCTTTGCTCTTCTTGCCTTCTGAAAATCGACTTTTTTGGTTAGGGTTTCAAAAATATGTTTAAGCACACCCTAAACTCGTGTTTAAGGATTTGTATTTATAGTGTCTGGAAATTCGTCGATACGCCGTATTGGTTGAGGTCAATACGGCGTATTGGGGGTTTCTTGGAGTAGGGGTCACGTTCAATAACTTCCAGAATCTTTCAACACTTGATCTTAGATACGGCGTATAGAGTCTTCTAGATACGGCGTATTGCTCTTTAATTCTTTGTGGTTTCTAGTGAAGTGCAGGCACAGATACGCTGTATCTTTCTTAATGGATACGACATATAGGTTGTCAAAACAATATCTTGAGATTTCTTCGTTTAAGCTCCAAAATGCGTGCCTTTTAACATAACTTCACCAATCACTCCATAATTACTACACATATCAAATATAAACAATTAAGTACCAATTCATGTAATAATTATATAAAATGGGTAAGAAACATGGGATTAATGATGATATAAAAGTGATGTTATTTGATGTCATCATATATCCCCCCACTTGAATCCTATTTGTTCTCAAGTAGACTTTAGAAAATTTATGAAAATGTATCCTAACCGTAGTCAAGGATTTTTCCTTTAAGCAATTATTCGTTCAATTAATAGTACACAACCAAACATCTCACGAAATAGGAAGATGAAATCACTCAAATCACTCAACTAATCTATATGGTAACATGTAACTAATTTGCTCAATTGATTGGTTGTGACGAGTATTCTATCATAGGATTGGCAATGATATCCATCTCCACCACTAAAGCTAAGGAGTGACAAGTCTACAAAGGTAAATTGGGTTAAGGTTTAAAAGGGTTGGTCATTCTTTCTAGTCTCTGTCGATACTAATATTCTTGAAAAAGGGATGAAACCACACATACAGATCCATAACGATGGAATAGACATATGTGATTGCTCACTTCTTAACTCGAATAAGCTAAAGAATAGGACTAGTAATCTTTACCAATAGTCGTAAACCAACAAGAGCGACGAAATTACATGTACATATCCATAATGATGGAATAGACACACATGATTGCTCACTCCCTCATTCGAGTAAAACCAAAGGTTAGGATGAAGAATAATAAAGGGTATGAAATCTTCTAATCTTTTCACCAAACGTAATATACCAACAAGGCGGACAAAATCACACATACATGGCCGTAACGACAGAATAGATACATGCAATTGCTCGCATCCTCATTCGAGTAAGACCCAAGGTTACGGATTAGGAAAGGAAAAATAATTGTTGTTAAATAAAAAGAACAAAACAAATAGATTAAGTCCAAACAAATAAGGTACAGTGTTGCTAGTACTTTCCTGACTGTACCTATGAAAAAGACACGGAATCATAGACATAAACGTCTTGATCATAGATCAAGAAAAACAACCTTAGTTGGCGTTCCTGTAACGATCAACACCTAAACATCCACAATGTACATACTTTAGAACAATAGTGGTGATATCGACCACTTTATACAAGAAATACATGGTTGGTTTATTTCGACCAACATACAACAATACTCTACATAATCACTTTTTTTGTACTTTTCACTTTTTTTGATTTTTTTAAACACTACAAATTTCGGTGTAATTTCACCATCTTCACTATCACAATGAATTCGGGTAATTTATCCATTCTCTTTCATATTTCGGATGTAAAAAATAATTTGTGAAAGTAGTAAAACACACTAAAAAATTTAAACTAAAAATATACACTACTTTTACATTCCCATTGCTTTGTGCAATTTTCCCGACCTAACAGTAGATAAAAAATTCACACACGTACCCAATTGCATTGTGCAATTTTCCTGACCTAACCTTAGATAGAAAATTTTGCATTGCGATATAGGAAATACAATACTTTACACAAAAGCAACTAGCAACTGATTAAGGACTTAATCTAATAGGGTAGAATAAGGTGTAAAGGTGTAACGAAACAAATCTGGTGTAAGAAAAGAATGGAATGGCTCAGCAGATTTTTCTAAGGGTATCTTACTCTAAAAATAAGAGTAAACAAAAGGGTTTATACGGATGTTAACTAACTAGTGTAGTTAGTTAATATTACGACATGTATAGGCTTTTTTGGTGTAATCCTAGAAATTTACCAGTTTAGAAAATGTCACTCCATCTATTAAAAACAGTACTTATTATTGTGGGTTTGAATAGATATACCAAGCCAAGCTCTAAAATTTACAACATCACCGGCACACTCATATTTTTGTGGAATTTAGGTAAATATTTAGAAATGGATAAGGCTAAATTCTAACAATATCTAATAAGGGTTATGTGTGTGGGTTATGTAACTAATAATCTCACAAAAGTATGCTTGAAAAGGTTTAATTTTAAGCATAATTTAAGCATTTTATTGTAAAAGTATGAACAAGTAAGCATTCTAATTCTCCTTCCTCACTTGAAATATACAACGATCTCGTTGTATAAATATAACATTAAGGACAAAAAATTAAAAGAATTAAAACGAGAAACTCCCCTGGGATTTGCTCGGTATGATCCTCCATGTTGCGTTTATGAGCAAGATTGTGTGTTGTAAATCCGTCTGGATGCCAGCATGACTACAACACACACAGAATTTCAAAAAATAAGCATTCCACCAAATTCATCCCTTTGTTCAGAAGATTAATCTAAAAAATTAATTAAAAATACTAAATTAAATTGGAAAATTCTGAAAAATTTAGGAA
>BQNB010175266.1:0-13178 GCA_026074375.1 Tanacetum coccineum
AATGTTACTTTCTTTAAACCATGTTTTTCTCAATTGTTGCGCACAAACCATTTCCGAACGGGGAATGCAAGCCTTTCACCAATAAAGTAACCATAAAGCAAATTTTTTATTATATCATTTACCTCATAAACCAGAGCCAAAGGTAGCCAAACGTCATAATTATCATATGTTGGTGCAACATTGACTAGGATCTCTTTTATGTTTTAATAATGACAAATAAATATTCGTAAAATGTAAAAGCAGAAATGATAGCCTAGATCTGCAAACACAGACTTTCCTATTCGGCGTGTTGGGCAGGCGTCAGTGCCTGACCAACACACCACAAGCGAAGTTCATTTTACGGATTTTGAAATTGTTGGCTTTCCTCTTACGCTACACATGCAGAAACTTCAATAAATGTATGTACATGATAGTTGAGCATTTGGGAACACTCCGAACACTCCAATAGAGGTTTAGAGAGAGGAGCACAAACAAATCCTTCCATTTCCCATAAAACACCAACTCAAATCTTTTATAAAACACCTCTAGCTAAGGCCGAAACAACTTTCTAAACATAGTATGATCATGTTTTTAACATACCAACAAACAAAAGTATTCATTTGACCTTAATCCAGATTCGAGATGACCTTAATCATATAACGAGCATTATTAATGTTTTGGTCAAACCAAGTCAAAGGCCACTTTGCTTAAATGAATTCTTTCCCGTTATGCGATATGCTTTACTTATGATGCAAAGCACTTATCATTTTTGCATCAAAATGATTAATGATCAAATCTAATGTTGCTCGAATTTATATTTGATCCTTATCATGTAATGGGTTTGACTCCCTTATATGTCAAATTAAGTCAAAGGTCACTTTGCGTAAACGCATTTTTTCAGGCTATGGGGTATGCTTTACTTACGATGCAAAGCACTTAGATAGTTTGCATCAAGATGATTAGTTATCAAATCTAATGTTGATTATATTGGATTAAAGCCTAAATGACTAATTGAGTTTATGGTATTTGGAAGTTAATTATACTTTAACTTTTCTCACTTCCCTGCATATAAATGTTTTACAAACTCACATGTATTCCTCACATGTACATGTCCTTAATTCTTCTACATACTCCTACAACCCATTCTATCTAATCACTTGTTTAACCTTCTTACCCAACAAGTGATTTCATTCTTCCGCACACACTCCAAACAAACTCTTCCTTAAACGATCACATAATCACATATGCCTAATCTTTTCCTTCTTAATAGCAATGTGATTATTAACCAAAATATATCCTTTGATTTCTCATAAACATCATGAACTTCATACTTATCCTCCTAAACAATCTTAAACACAAACACCTTCTTCACATACACCTTCACCAAATAAACCTCAAATCTTATCCTCTACAAAATTCCCTTACACAAGGTACTTCTTTTGTACTTGATGTACCTTTGTGTCTCTTATATTCTCAAGCAATATATTTTCAAAACATTCTCCACTACATATCTATTATTCATCTTCTTTTACATATAATTCAAATTACACATACACTTCTTCATCTCAATCAAGGCATGTCACTAATACAACTTCCCACACTCCCCACTTCTCCACCCTTGGATTGGTTCTCAAATAAACATAACAAACACACTTTCACCTCTACCCTTGATCAAGCCATCTCATCAATCCAAACTCCCTCGTTTTATTCTCAACTCTTAGATTGATGCTTAATCTCAAACAAACACAACCTATCTCATAACACTTTCTCTTCACTCACATTAAAAACACAAACTCTTCTCTACCCTTGATCTTGCTAAATCACCTATCCTACTCACCTCTCTTCTTGACATCCTCACCACTCATTTTGAATGAGCTTGAAAGGCCCCCTTCCATCACATCAAGACAACTGACACACAACTATGCATCCTTATCCTACATGTGTGTTAATAGATTTGAAAATCAAATTTTGAACTCTTCTCCCCTTTCTCACCATGTAAAGAATATTCCAAGAATATTCCCTTGGTTCCTAACTAGCCCTTTCTATCTTTAGTTAGATCCCAACTTGGCTAGTTACACATTTGAGGAATACCCAAAAATAAACCCTTTTCGATAATTATTTTCTATCTTAACTTTATCAGATAAGCAAAATGCTTTTAATACTTCACAAAATGTTTTTATCAAATGGCTAGTTTGAGTTGGTTGACCTTGAGCATAAGAATAATTAAAAGGTCATAGTGTAAAGTACAATTGGGGGTTTAACAAGTGCGGGTATTTAAAACGCTAAGATCCCAAAGAAAATCAATGTCGAGGATGTGGAGAGTTGGCCACGCATTGACGCGTGGGCATCATGCCAGACACGAATTAGTTTTTGTGTTTTGAGATCCTTGGACTATAAATACTCACCCTTGGCCTTTGTATTCCCTACCTCTTGCAAACATTTTTTCTCTCTATTATCTTCTTTAATCCTCTAAGTCTAAACATCAAAGTGTTTTAATCTTCTCATCTTATTATTCTATTGAAGTGAACACATCTCCGTAAGAGAGCCACATAAGTACCTAATCTATACTTGTGTGTTTTTTCAAGAGTCTTCTTTCTTATACCCTGTCCATTAGAATCGAGTCTCTAGACTAGGTTAGGGATTTGATTCTTAAATCAAACTATCATTACAATTACAAGTTGCAAGGGAAATCTTATATACGTAGGATCAAGCATAGATCATTGGGGATCTAGTTGGGGTTTGATAAGCTTCCAAGGGAAGGCTTCTAGAGTTATAGGTTAAGTCGAATCACGGGTTCTTAAGGGTAGATTCCGATGGCGGAATACCGTAGGTAGTAACTCTTCTGTGTGAGCGCCAAACTTTGTTGAAAGTCAGTTGAGTTAAATTGTAATATGGTTTGTAGTCCACCATAAGGATTATACTAGGAATAGTATTAGTGTCGTGGATTCGCAACTGGATGTACGGAAGGACTAAACCTCCTTCCCGAACCAGTATATATCGCGGTGTCTCTTTTTCTCTTTTTTTCTATCTATCTACTTATTGTTCTCATTACAAAGTAGTATACACTACAACATTTGCCATTTCCCTAGTGACAAATCCGGGGAATCCCGAGCGACTTGTCGCTGGAGATAGGTTTCCCGGGCGACTTATCGCCCAGGATAGGTCGAGCGGAAAAGCTCGAAGGGGATATGTTCCCCGGCGACTTACCCGAGCGACATCGTGGGGCCTACACAGTTTTAGTCAAACAAATTTTTGCCACGATGGAGGGTTTTCTTGGGCGACATGTCGCCCGACATACTAAATTTATAAAATGAGTAATTAATATTGAAGCTTGATTAATTAGTTAATTACGTAGAATCCCGGGCGACATGTTGCCTAGGAAAACATTCCAAATAAATTGACTAGTCAACATGGCAATATTTTTTGTCGTTTAGTGGACTTTTCCCGGGCGACATGTCGCCCGGGATAGTTTTTTAATATTTTTTTCCCAACCTTCCCTGGCGACATGTCGCCCGGGATAGATTTTTAATATTTTTTTCCCAACTTTCCCAAGTTTGCAATTTTTTTTGGTACTGCCTGCACAGCAGGCTATTTCCAGATTTTTTGGGAAAAAATCTACCAATACTCAAACCTGTATAAACCAATATATAATCTACCCAAATACATTACAACTTCTACCAAAACACAATACGATCAACGCATTTGATATAATAAAGCTAAATATGTCCAAAATCCAAATAAACACAATATAGTCTACAAAACGGGTGACGAAGTCACAAAACTTGCATTATCCGCAATATACAAGTCAATATTCACCAAGATAACAAGTTCTAAACGTACGGGGAAACCAATATTCACATAAGGGTCGCCAATATACACTTAAGACACAAAATAGCATATACTTACCCAACATCTCCTAAATATCGTCCTCGTCCTCCCCATCCTCCTCGTCGTCCTCATCATCTCCCTACGCATCATCCCCGCACCCGCCACTCCCGCTGCCACCACCAATCTCAGGATGTGACTCAAGCTGCGAAAGCATATGGGAAAACTTGTCGTCACTCCTAAATAACTTTATGAACATGTTCACCTAACACGTTAGCACCTTCTCTCTCTTTTTTAGCTTTGCGACATCAGAGGAGTGCATGCATGGAGGCGAGGGCGGAATGACGGTGTGTTGTCCTGGCAAAACCCTACCAACACCGGGAATGTGCCCCCGTGAACGATGGCCATTATCTCATCCTCGGTGTAGGGAACACCCATCTCGGTGTTGGAGCCTAGACCCTGTAGCCTCAGCATCTCATCATACGTAATCACAAAATCACAAGATAGTTAATATATTAGTCGGGTTACTATATTATTTCTCAACAAATCATTAAAGTGCGTGTTTTGAAATATAACTTACATATAGAACTTTGTCCTCAGGGTTCAAGAATACGCCGTTAACAGTATGTGTCAAGAAGAAGGTATGGATGAGCGACGGGTACTCTCTAGTAGCTGAGCTCTTCATCTGCACATACACACGTATATAAGATGAAACAAATTAAAAATGACAAATCACAACACACCAAAGCGTTAATTATATGTAAAATAATTATAATGCTTATTACATGCATATCTCGGAAGGCGGCAATAGACCGGGATCCCTGTCGGCATACGACCTTGCTCTTTGCCCGGTTTTGTTTATTTTGGGCAGCCCGGGCATGGTTCTTGGGGTCATTCCAAAACACAATCTGCGCATCCCAATTGACCTCAGAAATGTGCGAGGGACGTGATTTTCTGATGCGCTCCAGGTCGTAAGTCTCGTCCGAGTCAGGAATCCAATGCTTTTCCTTAAGAGTAGCCTTTTTGCCTTTGTAGATCTTTTGTAGATGCTGCTGGATGGCCGCATAGATAAGTGGCCAGCGATCAGATTCCATATGAGGACGCATGTCAAACTGGGTTTGCAATCATATACCACAAAGACAGAGTTAGAGATATAATTTATATATTTATCTAAATTTGTTTATTTATTTATATGATATAAATAAATAAACGAATTTAGATAGATATACACAATTAAATAAATGAACACGATAATGAAATAAACATAAAAGGATAATGAAATAACTTACCCCATTCCTTGCCATGACCCTTGCCTTCTCCTCCGACGGCACTTGGTGCCAGGAAGGGTGGTGCAATGGCAACTCCCGTACGAGTTCCCTAAGGTAGTTGGCCCAATGAGCTGCATGCTCACCGAGAGGCATCAGGGTCTCTCGGTCGCCAAACTCAAACCGGATCGGAACGGGGCCACTTTTATCCGTGATGGCCTTTAACCCGAGGTTTTCGGTCTCCTGGTGGGTATTTTGCCTGCCCGCTCTCCTACCACCCAAATTGGGTTTTCGGGTGCCCTTACCTGTAAATTCAAGTGAGTGATAAAGTCACATAAAAATTCAAGGCAAGCTAGTTCAATGTATCAAGTTTATGCTTGTATTA
Organism: Tanacetum coccineum; assembly: GCA_026074375.1. Taxonomy (NCBI): domain Eukaryota; kingdom Viridiplantae; phylum Streptophyta; class Magnoliopsida; order Asterales; family Asteraceae; genus Tanacetum; species Tanacetum coccineum. The sequence goes on from BQNB010175266.1 coordinate 5,455, forward strand.
CAATAATCCAGACATTCATACCTCGATTTCCCATGCAACCCCCATAGCCGGTGGGTATCTGGTGTAGAGGGGGACGATCGTCACCGCCATGACCCCGTACAACATCTGCTGACATCTATACAAGTAGCATTAGGATAACATATATGACCAGCACAAAACCCTCATAATTACACCCTAAATATGTGAGGTTCGCCTTTAGATCTTTAGGAATTTAGGTATCTATTTTCGATACCCAAGATGATTCCACCTTTAGCAATTTCGAGTTATGGTTCAAATGCACACATATGTGTCTATTCCATCGTTACGGATGTGTACGTATGATATTTGTCACCTTTTCTGGAACATTGAGATCGGTTGAAAAAATCATATGAGTGTACCGATAGTATATTAAAATCTAGAACTTGTTTTTGTGATGCATTCCGAGACCGCGTAGTGAGTATTAGGATTTGCTAGACAAGAGGCACTAGGATTAACCCTTGTTTTAAACCTGTAATTGTTATGATGGCCACCTCAATCATACAACTATCCCACACCTTTGTCATGCACTCACTTTTAGTGCAAGATACCCGTAGTACAACCCTTCGAGCCTGTCCTTTTTCACTGTTCTTGTAATTTTCAAGTTAAGCCGGACTATTAATGAAGAGCATTGTAACCCTTAAACTAATTGTTACACCCAAATCGCCTTAGCCTACCTTGTATGTACTCGCTTTTAGTATATGATTGTTTTAACCCAAGTTAATTATTTGAGTACACGGTTGCTAAATCCTTATACATGTAAATACTATTTTAGAACGATTGGGATTCATGGTAGTATTCATCTTCTGAAGAATTGGGAAAGAAGTAATTTATTACCCCCAATAGAGCTCAATAAGCTTCATGTTATTTTGATCCAATTCAAATCAGGCCTTTAGCTAGATTGTAAATAATTGAGTATGTAAAAGTTCAAGTGTAGGGGTGTATCTATAAAGCCCCATGATGTATTATATGTTTAAACAATGACATGGCAAAAGTGTAAAAAAATGTATATAAAAAAAGTGAAAAAAAATGTACGGGCTGCCATTTCCTTATGTTTATGTTTATCATAGAGTCAAGAAAAGAAAAAAATAGATTTATGTAGAATTGTGTAGAGTTTTTATATCTTTATCCGAATTCTTAGCTTAGGAACCAACCCAGCGTGTATTCGTATAAGTAATTAGCTAACCCTTTCACCCCAAATTCACCTAAAAGTCACTCCCCAAATGCATCCCATCCGTTTCTGTTTCCATTAATGTTATCTTACACCTACACACCACAACCCTTTGAAAAGACCTCTTTAATAGTAATGGATAATACTTGCGCCTAGCGGTGGATATTTGATCCTTTATCAAGCCTATGGTAATTTATATGCTATGATAGGTAATGAGTGTTGATTTTCTGTTTCCCCATTATGTTATAATTTATTATACAACCGAGTGAAAGAGAGAATCTCAAACACTTATGTGTAGTGCTAATATATACTTTTCGTGCTTTTAATTACGAGGTCTAGAAGGTTGTGTTGTAAAATGCTTTTAAAGAGTAAGTTAAATGACCCTCATATTGCTATTGTCTAGGTAGAAAAGCCCATTTGCTTGAGGATAAGCAAATCCCAAGTTTAGGCGTATTTAATGAGGTGTAATTTTATATATTTTTTTTGGGTTATTTGACCCCCTAAATTATGCAAATATGCCTAGATTATGTGCTTAATCATTTGTTTTTAGGTTTTTAGCACTTGGATGGAATTTGAAGGAAATACACGTGACTTGGGATCATTTGGAGAACAAACGGACAAGATTACGCCTCTACACCAAGAACCATAAAGAATTGTGCACTCAGAGCCTAAGACGGCGTCGCATACATAAAACGACAACGTCATGATTTTCATGGTGACGACGTCAGATATTTTATGACGGCGTCATGATGTAGCCGACTTAAAGTGAATCTAGAATCATCTACGTAGCGACGAAGTCAGGATTACAAAGCGACGCTGTCGCGTCGATATCTCTATAAATACAAAACTGTTTTAGGGTTTTAAGTGTATAACTGTGTATAACTTTTAGGAGATGAACCCTAATAGTTCCAGTAGCTTTTTAGGTCATTTTTAGGGCCTTAAAACCCTATTGTAACTACCTTGAATATATGTGTTGTAACTATCCATAAGATATTAAATTGCCATAGACGTCTAGGGAAATGCAAGTAGAAAGGATATCATCGGTAACAGTCTTCATACTACCTTCCCCTAATATGGTTGATCCCTCTTAAGATATTTCACATGCATTTAATATACTCTTAGGGGCTTTGTAATAGTATTCTTACTACCTTACTTGTGCGTTGCTGATGCGGTTGTCGTAAGGGACTTCTACAAGAAGTTTTACAACTCCCTAGGCAGAGTACCTAACCGTTGTAGTAGTAGTATAGGCAGAACTCGGGGGTTGTTATCGTTCTCTAGGGGAATAGGTTGGGAAGGCTTGATCACGGTCTAACATAATTTACGGGTTGTGAGAAGATTATTTTTGTATTTTTATGTTTATAGGAAAGCAGTAAAATCATATATTTGAGAGGTTGGTTTGGTTTTAGCTATTAAACTAAATAATAAACTACGCTACTAGTGATAACAATATAATAAAAAGGTTGTGTTTATTTAATCATATATTACTCCCTATATTGCTTCTCCTAATGTTGTTGCTTTGTTACACTTGTGATGATCTATGTAACTATTTCCTAAGTCATGAACGGATTACACGAACCCGCCTTCTATTTAATATTTCGTTGAGAAGTAGTGCATGATTAGGTAAATACATCTTTTTATCATAAAGTTATCACCAGTAGTTTAGATGATAATTAGTTTAATTATTAGTTAATCAAACCAACCTCTCAAACCATTAATTTTACCTACTTTCATTAAATATAAAAATATAAAAGAATCTTCTCTCAACTTGTGTCCGAGCCTTCCCAACCTATTCCCCTAAATAACAATAACAACCCCCCGAGTCTTGCCTATACTACACTACAATGACTAGGTACACTACCTAGGGGATTGTAAAGCTTCCTGTGAGTGTCTCATAACCCCCACATCAACGTCGTATCCAGAAGACACTATACACCGTATTCAAGATCGAGCATTAGAACATTCTGAAAGATATTGAACGTGGTCCTTACTGCAGGAAACTCCAATACACCGTATTGACCTCAACCAATATGGCGTATCGACAAATTTCTAGTGCCTATAAATACAAAGCCTTAAACACGAGTTTAGGGTGTGATTAATCATAGTTTCGATACCCTAAATACAAAAGTCGATTTTTAGAGGCGAAAACGTGCAGAAAAGATCAAGCAATGTGCTTAATCATAGGAAACACTTTGTAATTTTTATACTCTTATTAATCACATGAGAACTTAAAAAATAAAAAACCTTTCACCAATGTTACTTTCTTTAAACCATGTTTTTCTCAATTGTTGCGCACAAACCATTTCCGAACGGGGGATGCAAGCCTTTCACCAATAAAGTAACCATAAAGCAAATTTTTTATTACATCATTTACCTCATAAACCAGAGCCAAAGGTAGCCAAACGTCATAATTATCATATGTTGGTGCAACATTGACTAGGATCTCTTTTATGTTTTAATAATGACAAATAAATATTTGTAAAATGTAAAAGCAGAAATGATAGCCTAGATCTGCAAACACAGACTTTCCTATTCGGCGTGCTCGGCACGCGTCAGTGCGTGGCCAACACGCCACAAGCGAAGTTCATTTTACTGATTTTGAAATTGTTGGCTTTCCTCTTACGCTACACATGCGGAAACTTCAATAAATGTATGTATATGATAGTTGAGCATTTGGGAACACTCCAAATGAGGTTTAGAGTTAGAGGGGAGCAAAAAACAGATCCTTCCATTTTCCCATAAAACACCAACTCAAATCTTTTATAAAACACCTCTAGCTAAGGCTGAAACATCATTCTAAACATAGTATGATCATGTTTTTAACATACCAACAAACAAAAGTATTCATTTGACATTAATCCAGATTCAAGATGACCTTAATCATATAACGGGCATTATTCATGTTTTGGTCAAACCAAGTCAAAGGCCACTTTGCTTAAATGAATTCTTTCCCGTTATGCGATATGCTTTACTTATGACGCAAAGCACTTATCATTTTTGCATCAAAATGATTAATGATCAAATCTATTGTTGCTCGAATTTATATTTGATCCTTATCATGTAATGGGTTTGACTCCCTTATATGTCAAATTAAGTCAAATTTCACTTTGCGTAAATGCATTTTTTCCGGCTATGGGGTATGCTTTACTTACGATGCAAAGCACTTAGATAGTTTGCATCAATATGATTAGTGATCAAATCTAATGTTGATTATATTGGATTAAAGCCTAAATGACTAATTGAGTTTGTGGTATTTGGAAGTTAATTATACTTTGACTTTTCTCACTTCCCTGCATATAAATGTTTTACAAACTCACATATATTCCTCACATGTACATGTTCTTAATTCTTCTACAGACTCCTACAACCCATTCTATCTAATCACTTGTTTAACCTTCTTACCCAACAAGTGATTTCATTCTTCCGCACACACTCCAAACAAACTCTTCCTTAAACGATCACATAATCACATATGCCCAATCTTTTCCTTCTTAATAGCATTGTGATTATTAACCAAAATATATCCTTTGATTTCTCATAAACATCATGAACTTCGTACTTATCCTCCTAAACACTCTTAAACACAAACACCTTCTTCACATAAACCTTCACCAAATAAACCTCAAATCTTATCCTCTACAAAATTCCCTTACATAAGGTACTTCTCTTGTACTTGAGGTACCTTTGTGTCTCCTATATTCTCAAGCAATATATTTTCAAAACATTCTCCACCACATATCTATTATTCATCTTCTTCTACATACAATTCAAATTACACATACACTTCTTCATCTCGATCAAGGCATGTCACCAATATAACTTCCCACACTCCCCACTTCTCCACCCTTGGATTGGTTCTCAAATAAACATAACAAACACACTTTCACCTCTACCCTTGATCAAGCCATCTCATCAATCCAAACTCCCTCATTTTATTCTCAACCCTTAGATTGATGCTTAATCTCAAACAAACACAACCTATCTCACAATACTTTCTCTTCACTCACATTAAAAACACAAACTCTTCTCTACCCTTGATCTTACTAAATCACCTATCCTACTTACCACTCATTTTGAATGAGCTTGAAAGGCCCCCTTCCGTCACATCATGACAACTGACACACAACTATGCATCCTTATCCTACATGTGTGTTAATAGATTTGAAAATCAAATTTTGAACTCTTCTCCCCTTTCTTACCATGTAAAGAATATTCCAATAATATTCCCTTGGTTCCTAACTATCTTTAGTTGGATCCCAACTTGGCTAGTTACACATTTGAGGAATACCCAAAATACCCTTTTTGATAATTCTTTTCTATCTTAACTTTATCAGATAAGCAAAATGCTTTTAATACTTCATAAATGTTTTATCAAATGGCTATTTGAGTTGGTTGACCTTGAGCATAAGAATAATTAAAAGTTCATAGTGTAAAGTACAATTGGGGGTTTAACAAGTGCGGGTATTTAAAACGCTAAGATCCCAAAGAAAATCAATGTAGAGGATGTGGAGCGTTGGCCACGCATTGACGCGTGGGCATCACGCCAGACACGAATTAGTTTTTGTGTTTTGAGATCCTTGGCCTATAAATACTCACCCTTGGCCTTTGTATTCCTCATCTCTTGCAAACATTATTTTCTCTCTTTTCTCTTCTCTAATCCTCTAAGTCTAAACACAAAGTGTTCTAATCTTCTTATCTTATTATTCTATTAAAGTGAACAAATCTCCGCAAGAGAGCCACACAAGTACCTAATCTATACTTGTGTGTTTTTCCAAGAGACTTCTTTCTTATACCCTTTCCATTAGAATCGAGTCTCTAGACTAGGTTAGGGATTTGATTCTTAAATCAAACTATCTTTCATTATCAAGTTGCAAGGGAGGTCTTATATCCGTAGGATCAAACATAGATCATTGGGGATCTAGTTGGGGTTTGATAAGCTTCCAAGGGAAGTCTTCTAGAGTTATAGGTTAGGTCAAATAACGGGTTCTTAAGGGTAGATTCCGATGGCGGAATACCGTAGGTAGTAACTCTTCTGTGTGAGCGCCGAACTTTGTTGAAAGTTAGTTGAGTTAAATTGTAATATGGTTTGTAGTCCACCATAAGGATTATACTAGGAATAGTATCAGTGTCGTGGATTTGCAACGGGATGTACGGAAGGACTAAACCCCCTTCTCGAACCAGTATATATCGTGGTGTCTCTTTTTCTCTCTTCTTCTATCTATCTACTTATTGTTCTCATTACAAAGTAGTATACACTACAACATTTGCCATTTTCCCCAGCGACAAATCCGGGGAATCCCGGGCGACTTGTCGCTGGGGATAGGTTTCCCGGGCAACTCGAAGGGGATATGTTCCTGGGCGACTTACCTGAGCGACATCGTGGGGCCCACACAGTTTCAGTCAAACAAATATTTGCCACGGTGGAGGGTTTTCTCGGGCGACATATCGCCCGGGATACTAAATTTATAAAATGAGTAATTAATATTGAAGCTTGATTAATTAGTTAATTACGTAGAATCCCGGGCGACATGTTGCCCGGGAAAACATTCCAAATAAATTGACTAGTCAACATGGCAATATTTTTTGTCGTTTAGTGGACCTTTCCCGGGCGACATGTCACCCGGGATAGTTTTTTAATGTTTTTTTCCCAACCTTCCCGGGCGACATGTCGCCCGGGAAACCCTTTAATAAAAATTTCATTTAACTTATCCCGGGCGACATGTCACCCGGGATAAGTCTCTAATTTTTTTGGTACTTCCTGCACAGCAGGCTATTTCCTGATTTTTCAGGAAAAAATCTACCAATACTCAAACCTGTATAAACCAATATATAATCTACCCAAATACATTACAACTTCTACCAGAACACAATACGATCAACGCATTTGATATAATAAAGCTAAATATGTCCAAAATCCAAATAAACACAATATAGTCTACAAAACGGGTGACAAAGTCACAAAACTTGCATTATCCGCAAGATACAAGTCAATATACACCAAGATAACAAGTTCTAAACGTACGGGGAAACCAATATTCACATAAGGGTCGCCAATATTCACTTAAGACACAAAATAGCATATACATACCCAACATCTCCTAAATATCGTCCTCATCCTCCCCATCCTCGTCGTCGTCCTCATCATCTCCCTGCTCATCATCCCCGCACCCGCCACTCTCGCTGCCACCACCTATCTCAGGCTGTAACTCAAGCTGCGAAAGCATCTGGGAAAACTTGTCGTCACTGGTAAATAAAATCATGAACATGTTCACCTGATGCGTTAGCACCTTCTCTCTCTTTTTTAGCTTAGCGACATCAGAGGAGTGCGTGCATGGAGGCAAGGGCGGAATGACGGTGTGTTGTCCTGGCAAAACCCTACCAACACCAAGAATGTGCCCCCGCGAATGATAGCCATTATCTCATCCTCGGTGTAGGGCACACCCATCTCGGTGTTGGAGCCTAGACCTTGTAGCCTCAGCTTCTCATCCTATGTAATCACAAAATCACAAAATAGTTAATATATTAGTCGGGTTACTACATT
>BQNB010175267.1:2543-13178 GCA_026074375.1 Tanacetum coccineum
TGCCAGTTTGGCAAACATGTGAGACTTCCATTTGCTAGTTCATATTCTATTGTTACTCATTCTTTTGAGATTGTGCACTTTGATATTTGGACTTTTCCCATTGTTAGCTTTGGTGGTTTTAAATACTATGTGTTATTTCTTGATCGTTATTCTCATTATTTGTGGATTTATCCTCTGCGTACTAAATCTAAAGTTTTTTGGAAATTCCTACATTTTCGTTCCTATGTAAATAATCAGTTTAAGTGTGATATTGAGAATTTTCAGTGTAACCATGGTGGTGAGTTTGATAACACTAATCTCCTTAACTTGTTTGCTCAAAATGGCATTCAAGCCCGTTTTTCTTGCCCAAAAATGTCACAACAAAATGGAAAGTCAGAGCGAATGATCCGCATTATTAATAATGGCATTCACACCCTTCTTTTCCAAGCTCACCTTCCACCCACCTTTTAGGTCGAGGCATTACATATGGCTGCCTGCCTACTCAATCTCCTACCCTCATCTGCCATTCAAAATGAGATACCTTGCACTAAACTATTTAACAAACAACCTGATTACTCACGATTGCGTATCTTCGGTTGTCTTTGTTACCCACACCTTCATTCCCCTCATAAACTTGCACCTCGTGCCACCCCTTGTATTTTCTTTGGATACCCCGCTTATTAATGAGATGTCATTTTATACACTTTTTTTGGGTCATTTAACCCCCTAAATCGTGCAAATATGCCCAAATTATGTACTTAATCGTTCCTTTTTGTGTTTTTAGCACTTGTGTAACATTTGCCCTTTTTGTGTTCTGAATATTTCATTTATAGTCCTTTGACTATTTGACGTTTATCAGTTTATTCAGATATTGTACCGTGTTGACGGTGGTGATTTTATAAGAATTGTGGTGATTTATGGTTATTTATGAATAATATTCCTTTTTAGAGGTTATTATTATGTTATTTGTATTCCGGGTGGTTTGACCCGTGAATTTTGAGAAATGCCAGAAAACGAGTCCTGACACGTCCGTTAATGTCCAAATGAGTTTTGAAGGGTTTAAAGTGTAAATATGTCGTGTAAATACTCTAGGTTAATGAAAAAGTATTTTTAAGGTGAATAAAAATGCTAATTAACTTTGGGAAAAATTTTACGACCAAGTTTTACGAATATTTAAGTGATCCCGACACAAAAAGAAAGACCCAACACCCCATAGGATGCCATAACCGGTCTTGTAAGCTTAAGGGGACAAGGAGGCTTAACTTTAGCTAATATGTCCCAATGTTGTTGGTATGTGTTTAATTACACATACCTTTGACCACTAAAAACGGACTTAAATGACTAAAAACGTACCAAAAATACATTGTATTTGTATGTTTTGCATTTGTTTTATGCAGGTAATGGATATCCAAGAAAAGGACAAAAATCGAAGCCAAAACGACAAAACCGAGCACGAGAACGGAAAGACCGTGAGAAGTCAAAAAGTCAAAGTCAACCCCGGGATGAGGCATTGGAAAGAGCATCGAAAACCGAACCCGAAAACCTAAATTGCCAAAGGTGGGCCCACCCGTACCCACCTAGTGGGCCCGGGTCAGCCCACTTAAATACTAAATCTTTATAAACCCTTAATCCTTATAAAAGCCCAACACCCTTTATTTTTATACCCGGCCCAACAAGCCCATCACCACCTCTTAACTCCCGTCAACACCCATTCCCTTTATAACACCCCCGTTAGTCCTTTAAGGACTAACAGTGCAAACCATCTATAACTCCAAGGACCAATGATGCACCAAACAAGGACTATGAATGCAAAAGATATATACATTTTCAGGGACCTTTCCTGACATTCCCTAAACTTCAAAATAAAGCGGGAAGTATTGTACATCTCTTTCATGTGCCGTGTCTCCACTACCCGTCAAATTAACAACCCAACACTGCTCCCCTTTCTTCTCCCATATGTCGACCAACCTTATCCCTCCCCTTATTGCCACCTTGTCAATCTCCAATCATCCCATTCGTCAAGGAATAAAGACAAAGATTTAAGGGCTATGATCATTTGGCTTGGAGGACACTCAAATTTGATGGCTAGGATTGCTTTGTGACCTCTCTCACATAAGAAAAACAGCTGCAAGATCTCTCACAAAGAAACAAACCTCCGAAATCTTACTTCGATTAGTATAATTGGTCCTTTGTAAGCCATGTTTGGCTCCTAGCTTTCAGCTTATAATTTAATTTTTTTTTCAGCTATATTATAATGGTTTTCTTAAAAAGCTTGTTATAGAATTATAAGTTTAATGAATGGATTGAAAGTTTTTATGTTTTACCCGTGTTTTTAGTTTAAGTGTGTGATTGTTTTGAAACTGTTTTATAAGAACTCTCAAAAAGCTCTATCTTTATAACCTTCTTATGCTGTTACTTAAATTCTTACAAAACTTTTTATGGTTTGTAAGGTTTTAAGTTTTCTTTACCAAAAATCACTCAAAAAAAAGCTTTTTAGATGATAAGCCGGATTTGGATGGGATTAATGGAACTACTAGATTTATCTTTGTAAGCTTAGAGCTATAGGATAAGCTTTTTTTGAGCTTCTTTTGCACTCTGTGTTTTGAGGCATGGGCCTTAGTAAGTTTCATTTTTTATTTTTAGCTTATTTATATTCAAACTGCTTATTTGTGTTATTGTCTGATTATTTTTTGCTTATTTGTGTTAGATTCTGATGTTTAATGCTTATTTTGCTTGTATATAGTTAGAAACCATTTAGTTTGGAGTAGTTTTCATATAATCGGTCTTAAATTAGTTTTAAACTAGACATATGTTTTAGCTTATTTGATTGCTATATGAGTTGTTTTTAAATATGCTTATTATTTCTTATTATGCTTGTTAGATATCTCGGTTTATGGTGTTGTTTCATAAAAAGATTTAAGTTTTCAAGTTTAAAATTGATGTAGAGTTTAAGGGCTGGTGTTTGGTTTAACTGATTTTGAAGGTCAAAATGGGTCAAAATGAGTTTTTACTCTTGGATCAGTTTAGTTTAGCTTAAATTAGTCCAAAATTTTAGTTTGTTTAATTTTTTAAGTGTTAAATCTCATTTTCAAGGTTTTAAGAGTTTGTTGTTTGAAACTGTTGGTTTAAGCTTATCTTATTTGCTTATTTGATTGTGATCTTGCTTATTGATGTTTTGAGATGTTTTTTTTGTGTTTATGCATGTGTTAAAAGAGGTTAGAAACCAAAGCAAAAAAATGCCTGCAATTGTTGTTTTAAGTTTTTTGGCCAAAACTGATCTAAACCGTGCTAAGTGTTGAAAAATTGAGGGATATGGCTTTTTCAATTGGTATTTATGGATATCCTTGAATTTCAAACTCTCTTTTGATTGTTGATATAAGTTCTTTGAGGTCAAAGCTTTATCTGTTTGTAGGTTATATAGTCATAAGGATCTGTTTGTTTGCTTATTTTTAAGCTTAAAAGTGGTGGATATGTAAGATGCATAAGTTTGTAAAAAATTTGTCTAAGTGTTGATCTGTGTGAGATGCGTTTTTGCATGAAGCCTTTTTAAGTGCATTACTGAATTTCACAACTGCTTTTTCATTATTGTTTTTATAGAGTTTTGGCCATTCTTCTTAGAGGTTTATAAGCCACTAAGCCATAAGGATCCTTTTGCTAGCTTATTTTTAAGCTAGAAAAGTCCCTTTTGGCCTTTTTTGCTTATCATTTTTGGCCAAAAAGCTATTTGCTTATTTAGCCTTATTAGCTTATTGCTTTTGCTTATTCTAGGTTTATTTTAGATTATTAGGTTAGATTAAGCCCATTTTAGCTTATTCTCTTTAGTTTAGAGCTTATTTGCTTATTAGCTTAAAATTTCTAAGTTTTATAGTGTTTTGACGAAACTGCCATTCTAGCTTTTTGAAGTTGCTTATTTTTGTTCCTAAGAGCTTTTTAGATATCCCCTTTTATTTGTCTTAGTTTATTTTAAGTTTTCATTTGCTTATTAGTGCTTAAAATTGCAAACAGTTAGCCATTTTATAGCTTAGTATAGTATAACTTAATCTGTCTACTTTCTTAGCTTATTTCAGTGCTTATAAAAAAAAAGCTATTTTAGTAAAAAGTGCTTATTTTTCTAATCCTCTAAAAAAGTTGACCCCCACCCACCCCCCCCCCCCCCCCCCACCCCACCCCCCCCCACCCCCCCCGCATTATATAAAAAACATTTGGGAATTGGGGGAAGTCCCAGGTGAGCAAGGCTCGAACCCGGGACCTCACCCCTATTCACCAAACGTTTTTACACAACACACGCACTACCAACTCGCCCTTGGGTCTTTTTCGGTTTATGTTTGCACAAAAACTTCATTTTTATACACATTTTTGAGTCTTTTGTATAATAAGTTTGGTTTAGCTTATTTCACAGCTTATTTTGATAGGTTTTTTTCACCAGCTTTATTTTTATTAGGATTCCTCATTTGTTCAATGCACTTTGCTTTTTTTTTCAGATCTTTTTATTAAATAGATCTGTACTTTTAAAACATTTTATTTAATTTTCATTTTAATCATTTTTATATTCCATTATCAAAAATTAGAAAAAAGTCAAAAAAATATAATTCTTTTTTAGAAAATTTTCTTTTAACATTTAGAACCTAGGAAAATTAGATTTGCTATCGTAGGGTTAAAATTGCAAAATTTGTTTTTTTAAAGAGCGGGATTGAATCCCGTTCACGTTTATAGAGTTTTTAAACCCTTGTCACTTTTTGTTTTGGGTCTAGTTTTTATTTGTTCTAGCATGTGAGTCAATAATTAAGATTTAAAAATTTCAAAAAAGATTATTTAAGATTTTAATTTTGATAATTTAGGTTTTTTAGTTCTCGGCTTTAGGATTTCTCGGTTTGCGTTTTGTTATTTCTTTTTTTTTTTTTTTTAGTTTATAAAATTTGTTTTTTCCCTTAATTGTTTTTAAGTGTTTACCTTAACTTTTCCTGTAGCTCTTTTAGAAATCAAAATCATAATCTTGTTCCATTCAAAGCATCGATTATCAAAACGACTCTCGACTTTCAATTGCATTCCTCGTAGGGGATAATGACCCGGGAATCATACTCCCGGTTTACTACATTGAGAGATTTTTTACTCTTATCCTTATATTTATATATTTATAAGTATTTTATATATTTATTTATATATATATATATTTTAAAGGGTTGATCAAGAGTTTGTCAGTTGTACACATATATGCCTTTCACTAGACATTTCCATTCATTTCTTTTCATTTCAAAAAATAAAACACACATAGGTGTTTGTGTGTGTGTTCTTCCGCCACCATACACCACAAACCACCATAGATTTTCCAACTTCGATCAAGAACGTGATATTCCGGGTCGATACGAATATTTGGGTATTCATTTAAACAACGTTTGGGTTGTCCGGTTCGTGTCAAAATCTACATTTTTGAAGATTTTCTTGTAAGTTTTCAAATTTAAATTTTGTTTGTCCTTTTGAGTTTGTATTGATGCATAGATGTTAGTTGTACAAGTTGATCGTCGTAAAAATTGATTTTTGGAAACGAAATGAATAAAAAAAGGGTGTTTGGTTCGTCGGATTTAAAAGAGAAAGAAAAGGGTTTTGTAGTTTTGATGTTGTGGTCGTGATGGTTGAAAAACATATATTGCTAAATAGCTTATTTTGTATAATAGCATGTATAGCTTATTTTTGGGCTTATTTCGTGGCTTATTGTGAGCTTATGGCTCGCGGCTTATTTTGAAAAACACAAGGAAATATGTTTTGATTATTTACGTGGTATGACGTATGTCATGGACTATTTTTATAGCTTATCATAGTAACCAAATGCGATACGTAGCTTATTAGCTTATGGTTAAGCTTAATATATGTATTGTGGAGCTTATGGACTCACGACCCAATAAGCCTATTTAAGCCGTGGCTTAATGGGAGGGCTTATTGTGGTCCGGATTATTTTCTACTTATTAGTATGAGCTTATGTATATAAATGGACCTTGGTTTTGGACTTCGATCGTATTTTAGACTTATAAATATCTTAATGGACCATAATTGGTCTTAAAGCCCAATAAGCGATATTTAGTCATTATAAGAGTTTTGACGGACTTTTTGAAACTGAAATGTATTTACGAAGTGGTATTAAACGATATTTTGGGGAAAACGTTTTTAGTAAACGTTAAAGATTGAGATTTTGGAGTTTTGTCGGAAAAGTGTCGAAAGTTTAAAAAGTGTTTGAAATAAAGGTTAAAAACCTTGGAAAACGTTGTATGAGCGTACGGGTCATGTCGAAATTTCGTAACAGTTTATACTTAGAAATTTTACCTAAAAACATGATTTTTTGATTTTATCTAATTAATAAACTATTTTTTAAATTAATTTTTTTATTTTATTAAAAATTCACTAAAAGATAAAAAATATAATTTTTCTCGAAACTTCACAAATTTGTTTATTATGAGTAAACGTTCCATTTTCAACCCTATTATGATTATTTTCACGATGACTGAGGTCACCAAATGGACTTATCGAGATATATTTATAATTATTAATTATAAATATTTACTTATATTACTTATTTATTTTCTTTAATAGTATAAGTAAGTATTATTGAGTAATAGGATTAATATGATTGTTGGGATATGTCGTCAACTATCACATCACTAAATTTTTATGGGTAATTGTACAACGCATCTAAACCCTATGCATCAAACGTGAAGACTGTTTTGGAAATTAATGATTAAAATGGGACATTAACTGGACTAGGTCGTGTGCAGACGTTGTTGCATTTGCTTGTGTGATTGAGATTTGGTTGCTAAATACTTGCTTGAGGTGAGTTCTCGTAGCTCTATTTTAACTGTTTTTCCGTTGGGGGAAATGATACTCAAATGTGTTTTGAATTGAACTGTGCGAAATGTGGTTTTATTTTTGGGACAAGATATGTGCTTATGACTACTATGTGAATATTATGTGTTGCATGATTGTTTGGATCGGAGGGGTACGCCTATCCTAGTAGTTGTATGATTGTTTAGATCGGATGGGTACGCCTACCCAGTATTTATGTAGTTATTGGAGCGGATGGGTACGCCTACCCTGGTATGTGTGAGGTCCTGCCCTAATTTAGTGCTCCAGCTGGTAGGCCCTTTAGGTGCCTAAGTAAAATATGGTGATTGACTAGCGGCATTGCTAGGTTGTGTTACATGACTAGCGGGGATGCTATGTCATGGGTAGTTTGCATGTATATTCACTATCATATTGCACTATTATCCACTGTTTTGAAATATTGGCATAGCTTTTGGGTTTAAGGTCAAACCTACGAGCTCACCAACATTGTTGTTGACGTTTTTGAGTATCATTTTCAGGTGAAGTAATAGAGGAATAAATTGGTGAATTATGATAGCAGACTTAGAAGTATCCTGTGTGGATTTCTCATATGAAGTCTTGCTTGTTTATTTTATTTAGTTTTAGTATTTGGAAGATTTTGGTTTAAGTTTGGATTTGGACCCCTATGTGGGCTATTGGATATTGTAAGAGTTTGTGGATTTGATTGTGATTTGGGACATCACTCGAGGTTGTTCGAAGTTGATGGTCTTCGTAACACTTGAAGTTTATGCATTGTAGTTTTCTCTATATTGTATCTTGTGTTATGATTGATCATTATGTTGCGCTCTCGAGTTTCTACCATTGTCGGGGTGTGATAGATTGGTTATCAGAGCCAAGGTTATAGAGAACTAGGTGGATTGGCCTAGACTATAACCTAAGATCCGTCATTTAGTTGCATATAAGATCTATGTGCGTGGTGTTCCTCTTTTGCTTGCTTTCGCGTGTTCACGGTTTGGTGTTTTAGTTATGTCAGTCATTGAAATGTGTGAGTCGTATTGAGTACAATTTTATTTTTTTTTTATAAAATATGACTGGGAAGGATGCGTATATAAGTACGGTGGCCAACCTAGTTATAAGCGTATCACAACTCACTCGTATTTAGTAATGTCGTTCACACAAATCGATGTTGACACCATAAGGTGGTATTATGTGTATATTTATATATATAGTAAGATATTCTATATATATGTTAGTCTTCCTACCTACCTAACGTTGCCTATGTTCTCCTTCATGTCGATTATGCCCACCAAGGGTGAGACCGAAGTGTTATGCCGACCTGTTGCTAAATTCACAAGGAGGGGAACAGGTGTACGGGTGGTAGAGGTAGAGTGGTAGAGGACCTAGGTGAAGGTAATGATGAGCGTGTTGACGAATTGAATGGTCAAGGAAATGACCAGTGTTTGGGAGCTAATGGAGGCATAGAGGGAGTCAATGGGAATGTAAAGGGAGTCAATGGGGATGTAAGAGGAGCACCTAAATTCTCGACGATCATTACCCAAGAATTACAGAACCTCTTACCTGCCATGCTAGCTTAGGTTGGTAACCAAGGAAATGTTGGAAATTAAAATGGTAACGTGGTTAATGAGAACGTTCAGAAGAACGTTAGGAATGTGATAGTAAATGACAACCGGGTTGTTTGTTCATATAAGGAGTTCTTAGCGTGTAACCCTAAGGAATATGATGGCAAAGGAGGTGTTGTAGTTATTACTCGATGGATTGAGAAAATGGAGTCTGTGTAAGATATGAGTGGTTGTAGTATTGACCAAAAAGTGAAATACACTGCTGGTTCACTTGTAGGTAAGGATTTAATGTGGTGGAACTCTCAGATCCACACGCTAAGTCGGGAAGTTGTTGTTAGTATGTCATGGAATGACTTTAAGTTTATGATGATAGAAGAGTTTTGTCCTAGTCATGAAATGCAAAAGTTAGAAACTGAGTTGTAGAATCATGCCATGGTCGGGGTTGGCCATGCTGCATATTTCATGAGTTGGCTAGGTTAGTTCCACATTTGGTGACTCCAGAGAGTAGGAATATTGAGAGGTATGTGTATGGCCTTGCTCCACAGATCCATGGGATGGTGGCAGCAACGAAGCCAAAGACTATATAGAAGGTTGTGCAGATTTCTGGTGCACTGGCCGATGAGGCTGTTAGGGAATGGATCAATTAAGAAGGTTGAGAAAAGAGGAAATGTGGGGGAACCTAGCAAGGATAAAAATGGTAGGGACGATAATAAGATGACTAGGACTTGAAATGCTTTTGCTTCTACCGCAAACCCTATAGGAAGAGAGAATAATGGGTGCTTGGCCCAAGTGTACCACCTGCAACTCCTACCATGCACCCGGAGGGCCTTGTCGCACTTGCTTCAACTGTAACCGTCTGGGTCATTTGGCAAAAGATTGTAGAGGCGTGCCTAGGAATGTGAATCCTGTCAATGCTAGAAACCTAATTGTTAGGACATGTTATGAGTGTGGTAGTACCGACCATGTCATTTCAGCTTGTCCTAGATTGAATAGGGCACAAGGACCGGGAGGAAACTATCCAAACCAAGTTGCTTCTAATAACGGGGGTCAGGGTCATGGAAACCAAAGGAACCAAGCTAGGGGTAGGGCATTCATGTTGGGAGCAGAGGAAGCTCGCCAGGATTCGAACATTATGACGGGTACGTTTACTTTGAACAATCATTTTGCCACTACCTTATTTGACTCTGGTGCTGACTATAGTTTTGTTTCCACTACTTTTATACCTTTGTTAGGCATAGAGCCCAACGAATTAGGTTTCAGATATGAGATTCAGATAGCTAGCGGGCAGCTAGTAGAGATTGATAAGGTTATTAAGGGTTGAAAACTAGAAATCGAGAGTCATGTCTTTGACATCGATTTGATACCTTTTGGGCATGGGAGTTTTGATGTGATTATAGGTATGGATTGGTTGTCTAATTATAAGGCTAAAATAATTTGTCATGAGAAAGTAGTAAGGATACCACTACTGGATGGCAAGGTGCTTAGAGTATTAGGAGAGAACCCGAAAGAAAAGATGAGGCAACTAAAGAGTGCTAAGTCTAAAGAGAAGGAACAAGAAGAGATAGTAGTAGTGAGAGATTTTCCTGAGGTATTCTCGGATAACCTATCTGGATTGCCGCCAGTTCAGGAAACTGAGTTTCGAATTGAGTTAATCCCAGGAGCAACACCGGTAGCAAAGTCCCCCTATCGTTTGGCACCTTCTGAATTGGAGGAGTTTTAGGGACAACTCAAGGAACTCCAAGATAAAGGTTTCATTCGACCAAGTTCATCGCCTTGGGGAGCGCCGGTATTGTTCGTTAAGAAAAAAAATGGTTCTTTTAGGATGTGCATTGATTATAGGGAATTGAACAAGTTGACAGTTAAGAATCGTTATCCTCTTCCTAGGATTGATGATCTATTTGATCAACTGCAAGGGTCGTAGTTTTTTTCAAAGATAGATCTTAGGTCTGGATACCATCAGCTGAGAGTGCATGAAGATGACATTCCAAATACTGCGTTTAGAACTCGTTATGGACATTTTGAGTTCACAGTAATGCCTTTTGGTCTGACTAATGCACCAGCGGTACTCATGGATTTGATGAATAGAGTTTGTAGGCCTTATCTTGATAAGTTTGTGATAGTGTTTATAGATGATATCTTAATCTACTCTAAGACTCGGGAGGAGCATGTAGAACACTTAAGGTTAGTCTTGGAACTGCTCAAGAAGGAGAAACTGTATGCTAAGTTTTCTAAGTGTGAATTCTGGCTAAGAGAAGTGCAATTTCTT
>BQNB010175269.1:0-13178 GCA_026074375.1 Tanacetum coccineum
TACGTTTAAGAAAATAGTCGTAATTTATAAACCGTAAATGGTATAATTTATATATTTATATGCTTGGCTTCATATTTAAGTCCACTTTGTTGATTTAAACTCATTTTAGTACATCTTTTAGTCATACTTATACATAGGGTTACTTTTATACATAAAGGTCAAGTTATAAATTCGGACAGAAATCTCACTTTCACCATTTATGATGCTATTTACAAACCATAATGAATTGGTTGACCATCCAACTGGTTCAGAACCTACATGATTTTATCTAACTCCCATAGTTTTAACTTTTTAACTCAATCAGTTCGTAAATATCACTTTTTACCCATTCTGTCCAGCAAAGTCAGATTCAACATATTTTAGTAAATTTGTCATAACTTGCTCAATTTTTACATTCCAATGGTGATCCAATTTGCTACATGATCACAAGACATTTGTCTACAACCTAGAGTATTCAAATCAACTCTCCAAGTTACTCAAAATTCCAGAACTTACTGTTAACATCAGCCCATAATTTTTAGTGATTTCTAGCTAGTTTCAATAGTTGATTAAGCCATTTTTAACCTAGATCTATGCATGCATGGACAATTTCACCTCTTGATCATCATATATCATACATTTACATATACAATAAGGAAATCAAAAATACAATAATAATGAAAACAAGTAGAGTTTTACCCCAAATAAATGATGAGAATGATCAATTGATCAAAAAAACAATATAACCCTTCTACTCCAACTTTGATCTTCACCCAAATTATTCTAGATCACCATTTTTATTACCCAAAAACTTGATAAACTTCTTGATCAACTTCAGCCCATATAAGTTTAAAAACCTTCTTATAACTCCTTTAGATCATCTTCAAAATGTATTCACCATATAAGAAAATCACCTCTACTAGTGTAGTTAATATTTGATCTTGTAAATTTTGTATAAAATGGGTGTTGTGGTGGTATAGCTCACGAAATAAGGAGGAGGAGGGATGAGATTTTGTGCTTCATCTCTCTAAAATGCATGTGTTGAGTTAGTGTGTGAGAAAAATGGTCAAAGAGGGTTTATGTATTTAAGCTTTCTAGTTGCCAAGTGTTATAACACTTGGTAATATTTAACACAACATGGACACTTGGTCAAGTGTGTATATATTAGTGGGATAAGTTTAATACATATCCCACATTTTGTAATTGAGGGTATTTTCAAAGTCCGATATTTTAAAGAGGTACGATTTGTAGTCGTTTTTCGTAAAACGTAAAAATAGTACGAGACACGAAAAATAAAAACGAATGTAATAAAAATATTTCTACGGAAATTCGATAACATAAACGTCGATACTTAACGTAGGATTCTCCGGTTCTTCGTTGACGTTACTTAATTTGCAAACGTAAACCCTAATTTCTTCCGGTTAATAGTGAGTTCACATCTCAACATAAAAATGAAAATTATATTTAATACTCGAGAATAAAATAACGACCTGAATTTGACGGATTGTCATAGCATTTTCCCCTAAAAAGGGATCTTCGTCCTCGAAGATCAATTCATCTTGTCGCCCGTTTCTTATTAAAGTCAAAGAGGTGTGGGTATTTCTTTCACATCTGGTCCTCCCGTTCCCAAGTATACTCCGGTCCACGACTCGAGTTCCATCGAACTTTAACTATAGGAATCCGACTGTGCTTAAGTTGTTTCACTTCTCTATCCATGATTTCAATGGGTTCTTCAATAAAATGCAACTTCTCGTCGATCCTTACTTCGTCAAGAGGAATAACTAGTTCTTCATCTGATAAACACTTCTTTAAGTTTGACACATCGACACATGGAATGTATTGTGTATTTCCTTTGAAGCTCTCGGGTAATTCCAGTTTATATGCACCAGACCTACTCTTGATTAAATTTGAATGGCCCGATTTATAACGGGGACTCTTAATTCCCACGTTTTTCCAAATTTCCAACACCTTTCCACAGTGATACTTTCGCATAAACTTTGTTCACCCACTTCGAACTCAACGGTTTTACGTCTCACATTCCAATAACTTTTCTGTCTACTACGAGTAGCTAATAATCGGTTATTGATTTGCATAATTATCTCTGTCGTTTCGCGAATCATTTCTGGTCCCGTGAGTTAGGCATCTCCAACCTCACTCCAACATACAGGCGATCTACTTTTCCTTCCGTATAAAGCTTCGAAAGGTGTGGCTTTAATACTAGCGTGATAACTATTATTGTATGAGAATCAGCCAAAGGTAAGTGCTTATCCAGCCAATACAAAGTCAAAATCACGCAAGCAAGTAACATGTCTTTCCTAATGTTTGTATCGTTCTTTTCACTCGGACCATTCAGTTTCAGGATGGTAATGCAGTGTCATATCAAATTTGGTCCTATATGACTTTTGAAGAGATCTCCAACAACTTGGTGCGAAACGGGGTTATCGATCCGAAATAATCGACACAGGCACCCCGTGCCTACAAATAATCTCCTTCAAATACAATCGAGTAAGCTTCTCCATTTTATACTTCTCATTCATCGAAATAAAGTGAGCAGATTTAGTCATTCTGTCATTCAATGGACCCAAATTGATTAATATCCATATGGTTGTCTTGAAGCTTTGTAATGAAAAATTCCAATTGTATTCTCTCCCATCTTCCAAAAAGGAATTTCGGTTGTGAAGTCTATTCCTGTCGGGCTTTTGGTGGTTCAGCCTTGACTTTAGCACATTGTCAAGCACTTACTGGTCATATGTCACAATGTCAGCTTTCATATTCGATCACCAGTATAACTTCCTCAAATCGTGGTACATTCTATCCGATCCATAATGAATGGAATATTTTGATTTATTTGAGGTTAAACATGATTAGGACACTCTTAATCTCCAAATAAGGTACCTTACTCGTTCTTTCAGACATTTCATACCATCGGATATAACTTCAAATGGCTCCCCTTCACCACGAAATCATTTTGAATTTGCTCGGTTAAATTATTATGTATCGTCACCACTAAAGCACACACTCGAATCGGTTCCTTATCCTTCCTGCTCAACGCATCAGCGACAACATTCGCCTTTCCCGGGTGATAACGAATAACACAATCGTAATCACTCAGAAGTTCAATCCATCTACGCTGCCTCATATTTAGCTCTTTCTGATCCAAAATATATTGTAGGCTTTTGTGATCGGTGTATACCATACATTTAGTGCCGTACAAATAATGTCTCCATAGTCGAAGAGCAAAAACTACCGCTCCCAATTCCAAGTCATGGGTCATATAATTTTCTTCATTCTTTCTAAGTTGCCTAGAGGCGTACGCAATCACCTTTTCTCGTTGCATCAACACAGCTCCAAATCCTTTAAGGGACGCATCACAATACACAACAAAGTCTTCGCTTCCCTCGGGTAGTGATAATATTGGCGCACTACACAATTTCAGCTTCAATGTTTGAAATGCCTCTTCTTCGTCGTCGCCCCACACATACGGCTTATTTTTCTGAGTGAGTTTAGTTAATGGTTTGGATATTAGTGAGGAAAACTCCATAATAAACCTCGATAATTAACTGTCAAACCCAAAATGTCGCACTTAATTTGGTGTGTAGTGGGTGCAGCCCAATTTATAATAGCTTCTTTCTTCGCTCGGATCAACATGAACTCCACTACTATCAATCATATGGCCAAGGAATTGCACGGAATCAAGCCAAAAATCACATTTCAAAAACTTAGCGTACAACATTTCGCTCCCTAGCAAATTCAAGATAGTCTTCAAATGTTTACCATGTTCTTTATTTTTGAAGAAATCAGAATGTCATCAATGAATCGTACGAATTATCAGATAGGGCTTGCAATGGCTGATTCATCAAATCCATGAATATTGCAGTTGCATTAGTCAGTTCCAAAAGGCATTAATTGGAAACTCATTAATGTCCATAAACGAGTTCTAAACACTGTAATTGGATGTCTTCCTCGCGGATACGTTGTTGATGATAACCAAACCGTAAATCAATAATCTTCGGAATAAACACTAGACTTTGCAGCTAATCAACTAAGTCATCAATCCTCGGTAATGGATATTCGATCTTTGATTGTCAAACTTGTTCAGTTCTCAGGTAATCAATGTACATTTGGAATCGTTCATCCTTCTTCTTCATGAACAATACCGGAGCTCCCCCATGTGACGAGCTCGGTAAATAAAACCTGTCTCGAAAACTCTTGCAGTTTTTCTTGGACTAACTCCTTCATTTCAGATTGGTGTTTAAAGAATATGGCGCACGCGCCAAGGTGCAACACTGGGAATAGATCAATACGGAATTCAAACTCTGCCTGGTGGCGGGAATATGTCAGTAAATTCTTCTGGAAATACCTTGAAAAATCTCGGGATAACAGGAACATCTTCTAACGCTTCTCCTTTGATTCTTGTTCAGTTATCTTAAGTATGAATAGCTCATAACCCTTCTCGATATACTTTGAGCCTTATGCAAGAAACGATCTTTCAATACGAGAATTATTTCTAGCAGCCTTTCGATAACAAACGTTCTTACCTTCAGGGGTATCTAACCCTTTTTTCTCTCCCACACATCATAGCAGCCTCAATCGTGATAACCAATCCATCCCAATGATGATATCAAAACTTCCTAGTTTTATTACCATTAAATCGATTGGGAAAGAACGGTTTAAAAGGTTAAGTGTACACCCTATTAACACATTATTGGTACCCGAATCAAATAAAGCAGTAGCATAACGATTATTGAGTAAGAATGTACCAGTAACGACTTTTAGATCTTGCTGAGCATCCACCGCTCCCAACTTGTAAACAGCTCCACGGTTATTTCCGCCTTGTCTATTCTTTTGCACCTTAGGGCAATCTCTCTTTCGGTGACCCTTTTCATTGCAATTAAAACAAGTCACATCCTTCCTGTCGAGGCTCCAACACGCAGCAGTCTTATGCCCCAACTTACCACACTTACCACATTTCCAACAATCCCAAAGCATGCTTTCTTATTCTTGCACCGCGGACAAACTTCATTGTTATTTGGTGCAACATTGGTCATAGCTCCAGAATTAGCCCTTCTTTGGTTTTGTCAACGATTGTAATCACGTCGATTGTCCCACGACCACCTCGATTCTCTTCACCCTTTCTTTTCACTTCAGAACCTCATCAGTTTTGTTTGTATTATTTGTCCCGTGAGCTGTTAAGCCATACAGACAGCTTCATTCTAATACCAGTAGGCCTGTGATGTCACATCACCCGTATATCTTTGAAATCCTGAATATACTGTATCCACTTCACCTGATCAAGGCTCTACCATTCTAGGACACAATAAGGCCAATTCATGAAATCGGTTGGTATACCCATCAATATCAGTCCTTTTTAACTTCAAGTTGTACAATTCTTGCTCCAGCCTTTGCAAACACACCTCTGATGACAAATTCCTAGTCTCATAGTTTCTCACCTCAGTCCATGGAGTACCTTAGCAGCATCAATACCTAGGGAAGCTTTCTTCCTTCCTCCAAGTCAAGGCACGAACCTTAGAGAGTAGCAGTTGCAATTTTACTTATCCCTTTCGTTGCAATCCTGATTCGAAACACAGGTTCTAGTTTCTCTAAACCACTAACATAATCCCACTGGTTACCTTCGGTGCCTTTAAAAAGGATTGTGGGTTGCACACTTCATGATTGTTACGTAAGTACACCAGTAATTTCAGGATGCTGCTGGTCTGGCACAACCGGCTCCAGCAACCACCGCTCCAGCGACCACCGGCTCCAGCACACCGGCTCTACCTCCACGGCTCTAGCACCACCGACTTCATCACCCCCGCTTGCAGGTTCAATATTTGCATAAAAATTCAGCCATAGATGTGGAAACTTATTCCCTAATAACCTCGCGCATACATGCCTTAGACATTGCTTTTGGCGTCATGATCCTGTTACAACACAAATCAAATCATAATGAGTATTCATTCAATGATTGTATTAAGCAAAAGGAACAATTTAGAAGAAACAAGAAAAGCAAGGTAAAAAACAAGACAAATAGAATTAGAACCAAGATAGTCATTTCAATAAATCACCAATAAGTACAAGTTGCATTGTTCAAACATTACATTCTTGTCTCCAATCTAATGCTATACACTCCAAAAGACTAGTTCCTACTAACTGACATGCAGGTTAGTTAGTGATTTACTAAAGTTACTACAAATGATAACCTAATCTACTAAAGTCACTAGGTGGTCAAGTGCTCAGAAGGTCTCGGTTCATCAGAAAGTAGAGTTCTTCGATTTTTCTGGAACGCTCGGTTGTTTCATCTCAGATGGAGGCTCTTGGTACAGGAATACGAACCTTTTAGCAAAGTAGAATATCTTATTCAACACTCGGGACTTATGCAACCTCCTCTCAGCAATATCACGCTCCATACGAGCCCACGCCAACTTAGTCTCAGTCTCAGTCAACCTTTTCTTCAAAGTAGCATTCTCCCCTCTCTCCAACACCTTCAACCTCTCTAAAACATTACCCAAAGTACGCTTAACATCTCCCAAATCATGATCAAGTAATTCTCTCTCTTTTTCCCCGATCTTATTCTTTGACTTTAGAAGAGCAATCTCAGTTTGGCATGTACCCAACTCAGCCTCCGTAAGTCTAGCTCGTGCACAAGACGTCTCCAAATCACGTCTCAAATCCCACGGTGCCAATCCACCAACATATGATAAGTCACGAGCAGAGATGACTCTCCTACCTAAATATAAAAACCCTCGGAAGAGTCACGAATAGCATAAGGATTTTGGGTTTAGAAGTCCAATAGTAGCCTCAGGTGCAACACCCTTCAACTTTCGGGGTGCACATCATCTCTCATCTGCTGAGCTCAGAATCAGATGATATCAGTATCAGATGACTCCGGCATTTGGTGGACTCAGAATCAGAAGACTCATTCTAGGTGGCGGGTTTGGTTCACCTCCACCTCATAAGAAAGATCACTCCACATCCTCATCGACTCCATTCAACATCCTTATCTCGATATCCTCATTATTAACTTTCTTCATTCATATCCATCATTCCTCCTCTAAACCAACCGTTCATATTATCGGGTGTGTGTTAGGATGTTATGGCAAATGATTTCCTATGCCCATTATTAGTTTTGTTATTCTTCGGGTTCTTCCTAGGTTCTTCTTCAGGTTATTATCTTCGGATTTCTTCATCATACCTATATACTTACTAACTCCTAATTATCAGGAAATGTCAACCATTTCGTTGGATATGGGCATCCTCAACGTGGTTTGGTCTGAATAACTGGTTTTCTTCGTATCGTTCTGTTAGGATGATTAGGTTCTCCATTGACAATCTGGTTGTATAAATATCTCGTATTAGTATTTAATAATTACTTAATTACTTTCTTATTCATATAAAATGAAATTTTCATATTATAACATATATATTTTTCACTTATATATATCGATAACTAATTCCTTCTCATCTTGTCCATCGGTTATTAGAGATTTCGCTTGTATCCCCAGGGGGTTATAGTTAAAAGATTTCAAAAATTCTTTTGTTCATTTTCTTCTTTTGAAAATCTTTTGTTCTCTATAACTTAAGCTCTTGATACCAATCTGTAACACCCTTGTTTTTATACATCTCAGCAGAAGGGTCCTTTGGGGTGCTACGTATTAATATAACAACTCAAGCATAGAAAACGACTCAAAAAGAGACGTTTTAAATACATTCATTCGAATAAAAGATTACATCATAGGTCAAAATCGTATCATAATTGTGCAACATTTTGTAATATTCTGTCGAATGAATTTATTCTTATGGTCTTCAAAACATTGGTTTTCCATAAGCATTAACCAAATTCTCCATCGCCAAATTACCTTCAAGGACCTGAGATAAAACATGCTAAAACATCAACAATAATGTTGAGTAAATCCATAGAGTTTATATATATAAACAATAAAATTTTCCGAACACAAGTATCATTTCTCAATATTCATTGGGATATAACGATGTGGCCAAACAAAGTTATACTCAGGGGTTAATTATAAGCTCATGACATATAAGTTACAATAGCATTATGTTAGGGTTCCCAATAAGGTATGCCTACTATGCACCCTCGCTAATGAGGCATAGTGATTCTCTATACAACGCATCGTAGAGTCATATTCCTGAACACTTGACAATACAGTCGTCAAGGCTGGAGGTTGGCAGAGCCTCCAATAGTTACTTATTCCATGTATAAGAGTATGCAATTTCCTGGTAATTAACATTCATGATTTCTTTTTTTTTTTCGCAGGTCTTTTATCTAGGAGTTAAGCTAACTTATTAATAATAATCCAGGCAACTAGATACATTCTTCTTTGTGTTCTATTTTAAAAAACAAGCATGTAATCTCCTCGCGGGTTTTTAAAACTAATAAAGTGTAAAAAAAGCGAGGCTATGAACTCCTTAGTGATGATCGGTACGAAGAATATCGATGAATAAAACTTCAGAAGTTGGGCGGTCAATCAAACCAGACTATACATATTGTAACGGGTCTTAGGTTTCTAGTCGTTAAAATTTAATGAAAACTCATAAATTAAATAAGTATATGTATACATGTAGTTTATATGATGATCATGACCCAATGATTTAAATATTTCACACTTAAAGTTTTTCTAGGTTTTTAACTTGTTTTTATTAGCCATTTTACTAGTATTGTCCAAATTGGTCCAAAAAGCCCAATATGCCAATAAGAAAACCATTAAGTTATTAGGTTGTTGATATTAATAACCCAAGACCAGGTCTTAGCCCATTAGTTAAGCCTAAGTGGGTTGGGCTTAAATCCAAGTCCAATATGTCTATTTTAATACATTGGGCCTAGTGGCCCAATTAGGCCTTATGACCCATTTAAGCTTGTGAATGAGTCTTATTATAAATTTTTGGGTTCTCGAGGTCGGGACATGTTTATTATCAGTAAGTTAACTTTTAAAAACTCCCAAGAAGTGGGTCCTACCACCTCGGGTTTTTATTACAAAAATCGCTTTACATAGTATAATGTTCGGGTAGTAGTAAATTTTGTATACTTTTATGTTTACGAAAATAGTCATAATTTATAAACCGTAAATGGTATAATTTATATATTTATATGATTGGCTTCCATATTTAGTCCTTTACAAATTTAAAAAATCATTTAGTACATCTTTTAGTCTTACATATACATGGGTTACTTAATACATAAAGGTTAGTTACTAATCGGACTAAATCTCAACTTTCACCATTTTGATGCATTTACAAAACTCATAATGAATTGGTGGACATCCAATTGGTTCAGGGAACCTACATGATTTTAGCTAGGTCTCATTGTTTTAAATTTTTAACCAACTCGTACGTAAAGTATGACTTTTTTGTGCATCTGTATGAGAATGGTCAGAATCAATTGGTTTAGTGTTTTGTCATAACTTACTCATTTTTAACATTCCAATGGGGATCCCAATTTGCTACATGATCCACCAAGAAATATTGGTCTAAACTTCGTGTATTCTAATCAACTCTTAAAGTTACTCAAATTCCTAGAATTACTGTTAGACATCAGCCCATATTTTTTGCATGATTTTCTAGCTAGTTGCAATAGTTGATTAAGCCACATTTTAACCTAGATCTATGCATGTATGGACATTTCACCTCTTTAATCTATCATATATGTCATACATTTACATATATAATACAGAAATCAAAATACACATTAATAATGGAGAACAGTAGATTTTTACCCCAATAATGATGATATGATCAATTGATCAAAAAAACAATATAACCCTTCACTCAACTTTTGATCTTCACCCAAATTATTTTGTTCACATTTTATTACCTAAAATTGATAAAAACTTGTTTAACTTCAGCCCCCAACAGGTATAAAAACCTTCTTTAAAACCTCTTTAAAATCTACCTAAAAAATATAGGGATTACACTAGGTAGTCATATTCACTAAGTATCTGTGCTTATCTTTGATCTTCAAAACTTTTAAATATTGGGTGTGTTGTGTGTGTGTGTGGCTCAAGTTCAAGAGAGTGAGGAGGAAGAGGAGAAATTTTCAGAGGAATTTTTTGAGTTGTAGTAGTAGTATGGATGTGTGTGTAAAATTTGGTTTTTACTTTCAATGATTGAGGCCTTATATGTGCTCTAGAACATGTTGAATTTTTTTTGCTGTGCCAAGTGTTCAAGCATGGAGCAAGGATAAACACCAAGGGGACACCTCCACCCTTGGTGAATCCACCCCAATGGGAGGGGTTATAAGTGGGATGAGTTATAAAAAACTTGTCCCACATTTTGTAAATGCGGGTATTATCAAAGTTTGATATTAAAAGGTACGTTTTGTAGCTCGATTTTCGTAATTAAAAAATAAAATTGTACGAGGACTACGAAAAATAAAAACGAATTAATAAAAATATTTCTATGCGAAATTCGTATAACCATAAACGTCGATACTTAATGTAGATGATTCTCCGGTTCTTCGTTGACATTACTTTAATTTGCAACGAAAACCCTAATTTTCTTCCAGTTATAGTGAGTTTCAACACTCAACATAAAAAAATGAAAATTATATTTAATACTCGAGAATAAAATAACGACCTGAATTTGACTAATTGTCACAGTAATCTTGTCCCTTTGTTCTCCAAATGAGCCCAAGTCATGTGTATTTCCTCCAAAATCCATCCAAGTGCTAAAAACTTGAAAATAAATGATTAGGCACGTAATATTGCATATTTGCATGATTTAGGGGGTTAAATGACCCTGAAATAGTATATAAAATGACACCTCATCAAATACCCCTACACTTGGGATTTGCTTGTCCTCAAGCAAATGGGCTTTTCTACCTAGACAATAGCAATATTCAGGTCATTTAACCTACTCTTTAAAAGCATTTTATAACACAACCTTCTAGACCTCGTAATTAAAAGCACAAAAAGTATTATTCTAGCACCTCTCAGAAGTGTTTGGGATTCTTCTTTCACTCGGGTAGTCATAATATATTATACATATATTGGGGAAATGGAAAATCAACACTTATTACCTATCATAGCATATAAATTACTATAGGCTTGGTAAAGGATCAAACCTCCACCGCTAGGCGCAAGCATTATTCATTACTATCAAAGAGGTCTTTTAAAGGGTTGTGGGGTGTAGGTGTAAGATAACATTAATGGAATACGGAGATGGCTGGGATACATCTGTGTGAATTTGGATTGGATTGAGGTGTTACTAATTATTTATTTGAGTATACACGTTGGTTTGGTTGCTTAAGCCAAGACTCGGACAAAAATATATAACTCTACACATTACTCTACACAATCATATTTTTTTTCTTTATAATTAATTTTGAAATTCTTTTGTAAAAATGTAATGGATAAGAGAAAAATATTTTCTTGATCACTAATCATGCTTAATAATTTGTTTGTTCATAACTTAAGTGATTACTAATCTTAGAAATAGAATTTTACGATTAATAATTTTTAAACATTTAATTTTATCGCAAACGTTTTTACATTTTGTTATTATCAAAACGTTAAGAGGTCGAAAAATATAAATAACGTTTTTAGACATTATTTGTATTAACATACTTCATTCCTAATTCTTCATAAGATGAATACTACCATGAATCCAAATCGTCCCAAAACAGTATTTACAAGGATAAGGACTTAGCAACCGTGTACTTAAATAATTAACTTGGGTTAAAACAATTATGTACTAAAAGCGAGTATATACAAGGTAGGCTAAGGCGATTTGTGTGTAACGATTGGTTTAAGGGTTGACAATTCTCTTCATTAATAGTCCGACTTAAAAAGAAAATTACAAGAACCGTGAAAAAGGATAGGCTCAGAGGGTTGTACTAGGGGTATCCTACACTAAAAGTAAGTGCATGGCAAGGGTGTGGGATAGTTATATAGTCGATGTGACCATAATAACAATTACAAGTTTAAAACATGGGTTAATCCAGAATTTAATATACTACTATGCGGTCTAGCAAATACTAATACTTACTATGCGGTCTCGGGATGCATCACAAAAACAAGTTCTAGAATTTAATATACTACCGGTACACTCATATAATTTAATATCGATACCAATGCTCCAGAAAAGGCGACTAAGACCATACGTACACATCCGTAACGACAGAATAGACACATATGACTGCATTCGAACCTTAACTCGAGAAAGCTAAAGGTATAATTATCTTGGTTATCAATAATGGATACCCGAATTCCTAAAGATCTAGAGGCGAACCTCGCATTTTTTGGGTGAATTTTGAGGGTTTTTGTGCTAGGTCATAACACATTCCTATCCATGTGACGCTATTATACTTGGTTTTTGTCAGGATAGGTGTTCATAAAAAATTTAAATTTGGGTCAAAATTACCTTTTTATGCTATGTTTCGATATATTACCTATCATTTTAAGGAACAAGCAAAGGGAAAATGAAGGAATAGTTTCTAAGTCTTATTTTCCCCCTACACTTAAGCTGAACATTGTCCCTAATGTTTTATAGAAGTACCCGTGAAAACGAATAAAGGGATAAGAAAACATAGAAAAGAAACTAGTACTCCCTAGGTTTTCTCAATAATAAAGAAGAAACATGCGATAACTGGTTAAATAACCTGTAATCAAAGACAAAGACAACTACACCAAGCATAAAATCGGCATGATAGATATAAATATAATGAGAGTTTAGGGTTTTGACTCTATAAAAACAATAAAGATAGGATGAGAGTAATGATGTAATCATAGGTTTATGCATGTTTACAAAAGAATTACAAATTTTAAATATTGCACATTTTATTTTTCACAAATACTTGAAAAAATTTGAATTTTTACATTACTGGAGACGTGACGCCGTTGAGTGTTAATCCCGATGCCGTCTCCAGGGTCTGTAAAGATTTCTTCTTCGTTTTTAATGAGAAAGTTCTTGCATGCAATTTTATTAGTTAAATCTAAAGAAAGCACTGCATAAAAACCTGGAATTAATCGTTACAATCATGTGACTCGAAACTGACGCGAATTAATCTAAACAATTTATTTTAAATGTTTGAATTGGTTCTAAAAAAGGGATATATTCCCCTACACTTTTTTTGTTGCAAAATACCTTTGATTGCAAATAAGATGTAGTTATTGTAACACCCTCAAATCTGAGTATGCAGCGGAATGT
The DNA here is from genome assembly GCA_026074375.1 of Tanacetum coccineum. Classification (NCBI taxonomy): domain Eukaryota; kingdom Viridiplantae; phylum Streptophyta; class Magnoliopsida; order Asterales; family Asteraceae; genus Tanacetum; species Tanacetum coccineum. The sequence goes on from BQNB010175269.1 coordinate 13,141, forward strand.
TGAATATCCGAAGGCGTTACATTATTGGGTCAATAGCA
>BQNB010175270.1:0-13178 GCA_026074375.1 Tanacetum coccineum
TTAGCCTCAAATATTGAGTCAAACAAGAAAGTTTGTTCATTAAGAATATTAGGTCTCGGTCATTCACTTATGTGACATTGTAATAGGCTAGGATGGGTAAACGGGCTCGTTTATGTAAGCTAATCGATCACGTGTATCAGGCGTAAGCCCAAGTAATCCCGAGCCTGGCCCGTAAAAACACCATAGGCATGCAAGCCTCATGGTTTAACTAGAAATACACCTCTCCAAGGATGGAGAGGGTGTTGGTTCATTTGTAAACTTTCTCTTACAAGTTAATTCAACCATTCCATTTTCTCTCTCTAATTTCTCTCTCTAACTTCCTTTTCTTTTCTTCTTCAATTCGTGTTCTAGTAATAAAGTGTAAGTGATTATCGGGTTACTGACACCTGCATATTTAATTGTTTTGCTAGTACACTGTTCTGGTAGACAACTCAATACGGTGTATCCATGACCATTGAATACGGCGTATCCAACCTTCTGTCCAATACAGCGCATTCTTTCTAATTAGTAATATGACGTATTTAATTCTTTGTATATGGTGTATTGGATAAAGTTTAATATATTTCTACAAGTTTATTTTCCTTGAATTGCTTTACTTTGAATCATGTCTTACTTTTCAGGAGCAGCATCCGGACTTCGTCCATATCTCTTTACCTATCCGAAAAGAAAGTTAACGATTGAGGAAATGTTATACAAGTTCATTGACAAAGGAAAACGTGAACACGAAGAGATGAGGGCATTCATCTGCGACTTCCAAACAACGAACGAGATCTTATTCAAAAAAAGAAACAATTCGTTAATTGAGCTCAGATTTGGGGTACAAGAGTTGTTAAAAGTGATCAATAATACTCCAATGATTGATTGTGAAGTTAAAGGAGTAACTACTAGAGGAGGAAAAACTACGACTCAAGATGCTCAAGATAATGATACCAACGAACCTCTAGCAGTAAATTACGATGAGCCAGTTGAATCAAATGAAATCTTCACCAATAAACAACCTCAGAAAACCAACGAACCTGATGCCCAACCTTCAAATAAGATCCAAATGCTACCATTCCCTTTCCTCGAAGGCTAAGGAAGGAAAAAGAAGAAGCTCAGCAGAAGAAGTTTTTAGAAAACCGAAAACAGCTCCACATAAATCTACCTTTCATAGAAGCCCTAGCCCAAATGCCAAAGTATGCTAAATTTCTTAAAGGTTTGCTGACAAATAAGGCCAAACTCGAAGAAGCTTATACGATAACTATGAATGAAAGGTGATCAGTAGTATTGTTAAACAAGCTTCCGTCAAAAGAAAAAGACCCAGGGAATTTTAATATTCCTTATGACATTGGCCAATTACATATCAACAACGCTTTAGCAGATCTATGGGCTAACATAAGTTTAATGCCATACACGATGTATGAAAAATTAAGGTTAGGTGAACCTAAGGTTACCATAATGAGCTTAGAACTTGCGGATAAATCAATCCATTACCCGAGAGGGATAATTGAAAATGTGCTCATAAAAGTTGATAAATTTGTCGTTTCAATTGATTTCGTTATCTTAGATATGCCCGAAGACTCAAGAGTTCCTATTATCTTAGGGAGACCATTTTTGGCAACCACTCGAGCAATGATAGACGTATTCAACAAAAAGATAACGATAAGGGTTGGAGATGATGAAGTGATCTTTGATGTAGATCAATCAATCAAGAGACCGCCCACTAAAGACGATGAATGCTACGGGATTGATGATTTGGATGACACAATCAACACAGAAGCTCAAGAATTACTAGCAAATGATGAAGCTGATTCGTTTCTATCAATAGGGCTGGAAAAATCAATTGATCAATCAGACCTAAAAGACTGTGGACATGTTAAATGTAATAACAATAATGATTCTAATAAGCCAGTACGACGTATCGCGTCTATCAATATGCCGTATCCAGTTGTTCAGGAAATAGCGGAACTTGTTAAACTAGAAAGAGAACACCTTTATTCGGCTAGTGCTAACGAGATCGATGAGAAGAAACCTGAGCTGAAAGATTTGCCTAACCACTTAGAATACGCTTACTTGCATGGTGACAAATCCTTTCCTATAATCATTTCATCTGAATTGTTCGATAGAGAGAAAAGCTCACTTTTCCAAGTATTGAAGAAACGAAAGGGAGCGATTGCTTAGAAAATGTTAGACATCAAGGGAACCAGTCCATCATATTGCACACATAAGATTCTAATGGAAGATGACTTCAAATCGGTCATTAACCCCAAAGACGTTTAAACCTAAAGGTGCTTGTAGTTAAAAATGAGATAGATAAGCTACTTGATTCCGGGCTTATTTATCCAATCTCAGATAGTTCATGGGTAAGCCCTATTCACGTTGTACCAAAGAAAGGAGGAATGACTATGGTTCTGAATGATAATAATGAATTAATTCCCTCTCGCACGATTACATAATGGCGAGTATGCATTGATTATCATAAACTTAATGATGCAACTCGAAAGTATCACTTCCCTCTTCCCTTTATTGATCAAATGTTAGAACGTTTATGTGAGAATGAATATTACTACTTTCTTGATGGATTTTCAGGATTCTTCCAAATTCTAATCGCACCCAAAGATCAAGAAAAGACAACATTCACCTATCCTTATGGGACTTTTGCTTACCGAAGAATGCCTTTTGGGTTATGCAATGCTCCAACTACTTTTTAAATATGCATGACAGCAATTTTCCACGACATGGTGGAAGACTTTATGGAAGTATTCATGGACGACTTCTCGGTGTTCGGTAACTCTTTTGATTGTTGTCTAGCTAATTTAGTTAGAATGCTTGCTAGATGTGAAGAAACTAACCTGGTGCTGAATTGGGAAAAATGTCATTTTATGGAAAAGGAAGGGATTGTTTTAGGACATAAAATTTCAGGGGCAGGTATTGAGGTCGATAGAGCTAAAATCGATGTGATAGCTAAGTTGCCATACCCAACAAACGTAAAAGGAGTTAGAAGTTTTCTGGGACATGCTGGATTTTATCGAAGATTCATAAAAGACGTTTCATTGATCTCTAAACCAATGATAAAACTTTTGATGAAAGACGCGAAATTTGATTTTTCTGATGATTGCAAAAAGTCGTTTATATTTTAAAAGAAAAATTAACCATCGCGCCTATCATAATTTCGCCCGATTGGAATGTGCCCTTTCAATTAATGTGTGACGCTAGTGACTTCGTTGTTGGAGCCGTCTTGGGACAGAGGATAGATGGGAAATTTAAACTAATCTATTACGCCAACAAAACCCTGAATAATGCCCAAGAACATTACACCACAACTGAAAAAGAACTTCTTGCAATTGTTTTCTCTTTTGATAAGTTTCATCCCTATCTTGTCTTATCAAAAACTATTGTCTACACCGATCATTCTGCTTTGAAGAATTTTTTTAGTAAACAGGACGCCAAACCAAGGCTCATAAGATGGGTTCTGCTTTTTCAAGGATTTGACATCGAGATTAAGGATAAAAGAGGGGCAGAAAACTTAGCCGCGGATCATTTATCAAGACTTAAAAACCCAGAGTTGAGTACATTCACGGAAGAAGAGATCGCGGATGAATTTCCAGATGAATATCTTATGGCATTAAAGACCAATATCAATAACGACGAACCATGGTATGCAGATTATGTTAATTATCTTGTTGGAAAAATTGTACCTCCGAGTTAGACACCTGAAAAAAGAAGAAGATTTTTCTCTCAAGTGAAGAATTATTTTTGGGATGAACCGTACGCATTCAAGCTATGCCCGGACAATATAATGAGACGATGTGTTGCTGGAAATGAATCTCTGAAATTTTGGCACGTTGTCATTCTGGACCAACTAGGGATTATCATAGTGCGTCGATAACTGGAAGGAAAGTTTATGAATCCGAATTCTTCTGGCCTAGTATCTTTAAGGATGCCAAAGATTATGTGATGAGATGTGATGCATGTCAAAGATAAGGAAACATATCATCAAGAAGTGAGATGCCTCAAAACAATATTCAAGTACGAGATGTATTTGACGTATGGGGGTTTGACTTTATGGGACCCTTTCCTAACTCAAAGGGTAACAAATACATCTTAGTGGCGGTTGATTACGTATCAAAATGGGTTGAAGCTCAGGCACTTCCTATGAACGATGCTCGCATTGTGATTAAATTTTTAAGAAGGCTATTTGCAAGATTTGCAGTTCCTAAGGCGTTAATTAGTGATCGGGGGACACAATTTTGTAACTCTCAGTTGGAAAAAGCCTTACCAAAATATGAAGTAACTCATAAGTTGTCAACAACATATCACCCCCAAACTAATAGGGCAAACCGAAGTAACCAATAGAGCTATTAAACATATACTAGAAAGATCAGTTGGATATAATCTTAAGAATTGGTCAGAAAAGCTGGACGATGCATTATGGGCATTCTGAACCGCCTACAAAACGCCCACAGGATGCACACCTTTTAGATTGGTTTATAGAAAAGCTTGTCACTTGCCTATGGAGATCGAACATAATGCATATTAGGCGCTAAAACAATGTAATATGGATCTCACAGCAGCAACAAAAAACAATTTCATGGAACTTAACGAATTGATGGAAATAAGAGACTGTGCATACGAAAACACCCATATCTACAAGGAAAGAACTAAGAAATGGCATTATTCCCTTAAACTCATTCATCTACAATCATACCTAAGGACTGCTATTTCTAACTATGGACTGTCCTTGGGTAGATCCCTCCGGTTCTGGTTGGATCATAGGACTAATTCCTAACCTTGCCACCTTATGACTTTAGAATCGTCATGGAATAAGATGTTTTAGGGTATGAGATCGTAACCATAAAACCTTCTCCGAAGAGTATCAAGCACTTTGAGTTGATAAATCACTTATTATTTTCAAGATCACATTTTAAATACATTTCTCCCCTTATTTTAAATACTAATTCACTTAGTTTTTGAAATACTTTGTGATTAAAATTTGTCTTGAAATACCATAGGGAGAAAACTTTTATACTTTGCATGAATTATATGGAACATTAACTTGCTCCCCCTCGATTTTACATATGTTTAACACCAAAAACAATGATACCAAGTTGTAAAATGAATATAAAATTGAGGGTTAGCATTGTTGAGCACACAATTTTGAAAGATTATTAATTATCATCAAAGAATTCTTGAAAAATTATGCCAAATAATTTAATACATTGTTACATGGATTGAACAAGAAAAGTAGGAAGAAACTTAGAAGAATGTAGAGAGAGAAACAAGAGAGAGAAAGTAGAGAAAATGAGAAGTTTACTTGCAAGAAAAATGTTTTACAAATGAACCAACCACCTCTCCTTCCTTGGAGAGGTGTATTTATACTTAGACTAAAAGGCTTGTATGCCTTTAGTATTTCTACGGGCCGGGCTCAGAAATACTTGGGCTTCCGCCCGATACACGTGACCGACTAGCTTACATATGCGAGCCCGTTTACCCGATCTAGCCTGTTACAGCGTTACTTAATTTAATGACTGTGACCTAATATTCTTAATGAACGAACTTCCTTGTTCGACTCAATATTTTGAGGCTAACAATCTCCCCCGAAGTGAGTTCATTGTGACACTCCTTCGTGAGATCAATGAGATTGCTTTTTGTCGTTAAGCTCTTGTGATCTTTGTCTCTGTCTACGTTGTAGGCTTGTTCCTTCATGCTTTGCGATCTTTGATCTTGAGCCTTTGTCATTTTCTTTTGACTTTGTCTTTTTGTCCGAGATCTTTAAATCTTTATCCTTTAATCTCATCTTTACCGCCTTACGATCTTGTGTCTTGACCAACATGCTCATACTTTGCATCATCTTGAAAGCTTGCTAACAATCCCCCTTGATAGAATTGATATCTTAAAGGAAAATCTTGTATATCAGAGTTTGTGGAAGACTTTGTCTTTGAATTCTTGAGCATTCTTGATGCTTATAGTATGTCTTTGTAGATTGAGCATGAGCATGTGATAATGAATCCAACTTCAGCTGGAATGAGGCATCTCCATCTCCATCTTTATATGAATCCTGAAATAAAACAGTTAGCAATAAAGCGTGTGGTCGAATATGGCTTTGTCATTCGCCCGAATTTGGTTAGATTAACCTCCGGTTCTGTAGGACCGTTTTACAGTATAAATATTGTACCTGTGATCAGGTAGATTCAAAGAATCTCCTTGACAGGGTTTCCAGCTCAAAGCGTAGGATCTTCTAACACAGATGTATCAGATTTACTATGCTTGCTAGTTCTCATTACTGGAATGTCTCAAAGCAGACAACACGGTAAGAGTAAATCAGATAGTTACTATTTTTCTGATTAAGTCATCAATTCATTTACTGGAACAAGTTTGATTCACATAGAATCGCACCATCGTTTCTTTCTAGTTGACACAAGTTCGATTCATATAGAATCGCGTAAGTCACCTACCAAGAGCTTGTTTGATGTTGGCTCAAGCAGGATTTCCATCTTCACTATGAATACCTTAAGTATCACTCGGATGTTCTGGCAAGATCACAAGGATAATGCAAAGGACTCTTGTTAACAGCTTGTGAACTTATTGATGTTCAACAAGTGTTTGTAATGGAATGTTTCCTAATGAGATTTATTTTATTGATCTCTTGGCTCTAGACTCGATTAGTGTGATTTGGTTTTAGTAATCGGAGGCTGGAGCAGACTGCCACCTATTCAATATTAACTAACTCGAAGTGAGAAAGTCAATAGAAGTCGTGTGTATCTCTGTGACAAATGAGACAAGTTTCTTTTGAGAGAAACCCGAATGGCTGGGAAGGGTTGTGCATTGCATCACTGGGTCCATGATGTCGTCTTCAATGTCAGCAATCAACATTGTGATTCTGACAGCATATGTATTGACCCGGTTTCTGCCTAAGTTGTGTGGAGGGCTTCTTTCTTTAGACCCTTTATCCATACATTTCTTTTTAATTCTTCAACCCCTTCAATGCTTACCAAGACGTCATTACTAACACCTTGTTGTGATTGTTCCAGTGTTAGCTCAATCTTAGTCGGCATTCTTCCCTTATACACATTCATCTCCAATCATACCTAAGGACTGTTATTTCTAACTATGGAGTGTCCTTGGGTAGATCCCTCCGGTTCTGGTTGGATCATAGGACAAATACCTAACCTTACCACCTTATGACTTCAGAATCGTCGTGAAATAAGATGTTGTAGGGTATGAGATCGTAACCATAAAACCTTTTTCGAAGAGTATCAAGCACTTTGAGTCGATAAGACCACTTATTATTTTTAAGATCACATTTTAAATACATTTCTCCCCTTATTTTAAATACTAATTCACTTTGCTTTTGAAATACTTGTGATTAAAATTTGTCTTGAAAAACCATGGGAAAACGTTTACTTAGCATGAATTACATGGAACATTAACTTGCTCCCCCTTGATTTTACATATGTTTGACACCAAAAACAATGATACCAAGTTGTAAAATGAATATAAAATTGAGGGTTAGCATTGTTGAGCACACAATTTTTAAAGATTATTAATTGTCATCGAAAAATTCTTGAAAAATTATGCTCAACCACCTAATTATCTTATAACAATCAATCTATTTAATAGTCATTATTATTCCGCAGATGTTATTAAGACCTTTTATAATGTGTTGAATACATAAGAATTATTATGTTATATGTTATCGATTCCAAGAGACATGTCGAGAAGAATATTTTTTGAAATATTTTCTGATTTTTTGATTTTGTATTTTCTTTTTGAAATTTTATAGTCTTGTAAAACATTATGAGGGATGTGCGTGGTGAACACACTAACATTTTAAAATATTATGAATCGTCAGTGAGAAATTCTTGAAATATTGTGTTCAATTTTTAGAAAAACCAAATGTTAGAAGACTTCTCTTCTAACGCTAAGGATAAGCGCACTTATGCGTACACTCTCCTTTGTCGTTCGGGTCCGAGTTGCAATCTGAGAGTGATTACAAGTCATTGAGAAAATAGAAATGACATGTTTTGAAAACATTGTTTTTTAAACTCATGTTCGAACTTCATTTACACGCCCGTGTCGATGTTAATCAACATTTCTAGGTACGTAAATGTTATCGATTACAAGAGACATGTCAAGAAAAATATTTTTGTGAAACATTTTCTGATTTTTTTGATTTTGTATTTTCTTTTTGAAATTTTATATTTTTGTATTTTTTTGAAATTTTATATTTTTGTATTTTTTTTGAAATTTTATATTTTTGTATTTTTTTTGAAATTTTATATTTTTGTATTTTTTCTTTTTTTCATAAATATGTACATGTCGATGTTTGATGGAATATCAAGCAGATTCATTTGTCAGAACCTCCAGTTCTGCTGGAGTCAAACATCTCATACCAATTCGTCTGACAAGATACTGAAACCTATCTTCGGGTAAGGCTTTAGTAAACATATCAGCTAATTGGTATTCAGTTCTGACAAAGTACAATTCAATTATACCATTTTCAACCTGTTCCTTGATGAAATGATATCGAGTATGGATGTGCTTGGTATGGGAGTGCTGCACGGGGTTGCATGAGATTGCTATGGCTGACTGAGAGTCGCAGTACAACGGTATTTTGTTGTAGTTGAAGCCATAATCTTTAAGTTGTGTCCTCATCCACATTACTTGAGCACAACTTGCAGATAACGCCACGTACTCAGCCTCTGCTGATGACATTGCAGTACAATCCTGCTTCTTTGACATCCAACTGACTAACTTATCACCTAGGAACTGTATTCCTCCAGAAGTGCTTTTGCGAGTATCAATGCATCCGGCATGGTCGGCATCTGAAAAAGTTGTTAGTTCAAAGCCAGAACCCTTCGGATACCAGAGTCCCATGTTAATGGTACCCCTCAAGTATCAAAAGATCCTTTTAACCTCTTTGAGGTGTTTTTCAGTCGGTCTTGCTTGATATCTTGCACAATAACATACTGCTTGCACTATGTCTGGTCTACTAGATGTCAGATACATGAGTGACCCGATTTTACTATGGTAGTCAGTTTGGTCTACGGGTTCACCACTCAAGTCTGCATCTAATTTAGGTTTCGTAGCCATTGGTGTACCAATGCTTTGTCCTTTTTCCATACCATGTTTTTTAAGTATCTCTAAAGTGTACTTGGCCTGATTGATAAAGATACCTCATGGGGATTGGTGGATCTGAAGTCCTAAAAAGAATTTCATTTCCCCCATTAAGGACATCTCAAATCTACTGTGCATTAATTTTTCAATCGTTTAGAAAATTTTGGGTTTGTAGACCCAGGAGTGGATGAGGATGGTCATGGCAACGGTAGAATGTCTGCACAAGTAGAAATGTCCTCCCCGTATTTTACAGAATAGAGTCGGGGCCGCCCCCCCCCCCCTACTCCACCCCTCAATTATACCTTTAGTAAAACCTTTGGACATCAAGAAATTTGAGAGTTTATCATACTATGCCCTTGGAGATTGTTTCAATCCATATAGTGCTTTCCTTAGACGGTAAACCTTTTCTGGATTATTAGGATCAACGAACCCATCTGGTTGTGCAACATAAACCTCTTCCTTCAATGGACCATTAAGAAATGCCATTTTCACGTCCATCTGATAAATTGGAAAAGACTTGTGTGCAGGATATGCGATGAAAATCCGAACAGCTTCCAAGCGAGCAACTAGTGCAAATGATTCTTCGAAATCAATACCCTCTTCCTGAGCATAACCTTTAGCTATAAGTCATGCCTTCTTGCGAAATGACAGGAGTTTGGTTGAGGGGGGGTCATCGATGTGCGGGGGGGCTTTGTTTGGGGGCTTTCCTTAACACTTTAGCTTGATTACGTTCTTGCCAAAGGGTTTGTCAACGAATTCCTAGACTTGGAGTATGTCAAACTGATGAAGCTCTTCCTGCATTGCTTCTATCCATGCGAGAAATCAGCAACAATTCTTCTCACGTATGTAGTATACTTCACAAACCATACTAAGTAAAACATGGTAACATCAAAGTCAATTAAGTCCCGGATGTACAAATTTCCCCCCATGATGGTTGCGAACTCTCAGAAGCATCATTGTCGTGTACGTCCATATACTCGAGAAGTTCTTGTCATAAGCACAAATCTTGAGATCCAAACGAACCATTACTCTCTTGACTTCAGAAACCGTAGAAGGAGATGAAGCAAGACTCAGGAACACTTGGTATAATCAAGGTCTTGTATATGAATGTCATTGAAGAGCTTTAAAGATTTTGCTTAGACTGTGAAGTATCGTTGTCTTGGAATAGCACAAAAATACCCGTGAGAAGTGCTGATTACATCATAACCTTTTATATTTTTTTTTTTTTTAAAAAAACCTCCCCCTTCCCCCCCCTGGCCCTTTTTAACTTACCAATCTCTTATTCTGTCGGCTATTGTCGTGACCACTTGGTGAAGTAAACCCGATATACCAAACTTGAAACTAAAGTAAAATCCCCCAAATTTGTTACTTAAGCTTGCACTGTTGTTGATTAAAGAACGGTGTAAAGAAATGGTACCGCAACAAATCTCTAAGTACTCTATACCCATCATCAAAAGTATCAGAAGTACAATACCTCTTGAAGTTATCCACATCGACTTTTGCGTGTGACACTGAGCACTACAACGTAACTCCTTTAAGTAATAGCTATTACCCGTGAGTACTACAATGTAACTCCTTACATCAGGTATAACTAGATAATCCAAGTCTTAATCATCTGTTTTATACGTTCAAGCAAGTTATCATTGAAATCATGCATCCAACCAACCCCGATTTCAGGATAAAATAAGTAGACACCTTCGTGAAATCCAACTTCAATCGCAAATAAGGGATACCAAACCAACTTTGTGATCGCTTGTCATCGTAATCCAAATCTCTAGCCGTTTTGTCATTTATTGAATCTTTTCAGGATCGTTTTAGGATTAAGTGTTGTTGTTTGTGTGTGGTGTGTTATTATGGTTGATGTTTGTATCAAAAGTGAATCACCAAAAATTAGGTCATTTGAAAAATTGCATATTTTGCTAGTCAAATTGGACAAGTCGCTTGAAAATTGCACATTTCGCTTGAAAATTGCATATTTCGCTTCATTTATTACATATTTCGCTTGATACACCTTGCATATTTCGCTTGAACTTTAAGCTGCATATTTCGCTTAAATGAAATGCATATTTTGCTTCAAAGTTGCATGTTTCGCTTGAAATTACATATTTCGCTTAAAACAACCTGTCGTATTTCGCTTGAAACATATTTCGCTTCATTCAAAACATATTTCGCTTCATTCAAATCTGCATATTTCACTTCATTCACACAGAAATGTATCTTCAATCAAAACACGTATTTTTCTAACAAAATTACCAAAAAACACACACTTTTTGACCTTGTACCTTGATTTTTCTTGCACAACTAGTTACCTTTGGCCTAGATCTTGCTTAGAAACATAAACATAAACACATCTAAGCATAAAAATATGGGTTTGACTTTTTGAACCAAGAACAAAAAGTAACTAGAAAATCACGATCTAAACACGATAAATCAGTAGGTAACCAACACGAATTCCCCCTATGCTCTGATGCCAATTGTTAACATAAAGATTCACGCCTAGAACAAAGGATCCGAAGGTATGGTAAAATGAAAAAGATATGTAGCCATTATATTAGAGAATAAGGAAAAAGATGGGAAGTTGTATGTGTGCTTTAGAGAAAACACACACACTTACACCTTACAAATGTGAACTTCACCCCTCCATGGAAGTATAAAGGGGGTATTTCTAGTCCCGGTCTCGACTAGCTAAACTAACCCAACACGACTATAAATGATAAATGTAATTCCGGATTAGTCAACATATTTTAGGTCTAACAAGCACTATGGATGAAACAAGCTCTCATCGACTACGACGTACGACTCGACGACGTTCCCATCATGTGCGACAACAAAGGCGCGATTGACCTTAGCAAAAACCCGGTGCAACATTCTCGTACCAAACATATCGAAATACGTCACCACTTTCTTCGTGATAATGTCCAGAAAGGACATATCTCAATCGAAAAAGTGTCGTCCGTCGACAACATCGCCGACATCCTTACTAAACCCCTTAAACGTGAATCGTTTAACTATCTACGTCTTGGTTTAGGAATGATGGAACACATTCCATAAATCTTATGAGTCCGCTTCTCCTTCTTCTAGTTTCGATTCTAGTCCGTGTTCCATTCCGTGTCGTGACAACTTAAATACTTCATCCGAAGTACTTTAAGCACTTTTAATTCGCGAAATGCAAATTAAAACGTCACTCCCGTTCGTAAAATTTCTGTCAAAAACTGAGTCTAAAACCCTCGACTGAGGGCGGCCCCCATATAGGCGGCCCCCCAATATATTTGGGACCGCCAGGAGATATGGGACCGCCACCAGCAGAACACAATATTGAACACTTAATCAAAAAAATTCAAAACACAAAAACAAACACCCCCTTATCTGCTGCAAGTGACGAACACGCACAAAAACCACTCAAAACTCAAAATCACCCATCAAAACACAAATTAAAGATAAAATCAACACTTACAATCATTCATAACATCTTAAAGATCATCAATTGTAAGTCATTTCATCTATTTTCTTTCAATTTGAGTCTAGGGTTCATGATGAACACCAAAAATTAAAATTGGGGATTTTCGATTTTGCTTTCAATTTTGTACAATTAAGACTACTAGGATACAATGTACAACTAATATGCTTCCCGTAGACGTAGGATTTGCATACATTAGTAAGTTTAATCAAAAAAATTGTTTTTGAACCAAAACCCCAATTTTATTTTCAAATCACTCACGTTAGGAACATAATAAAATTGTTGTTATGCATTGTCAATACAATCTAAAAACGTTTTCAAACACATGCATAATGATCTCATGAACAAATTTCGAGATACATAATTCATATGTATTTTTTGACTTGTTTGGATGAGCAAAATCAAACAAAGGAGCATTTGGATTAACTCTTAGGATGTTATATTTAGGTCGAGTTAATCGTTGCTCCACATTTGTTGCATATAGGCACACACTAGGCACGAACTCAAAATATTAATACAAGTAAAATGCAATTAAAATGCAATTAAAATGTGATCTTGGTTATCTTATTCTAAGTGACAATGCCTCAAAAATCATCTGAAGACTACAAAAATACAAGACACTATA
>BQNB010175273.1:0-11248 GCA_026074375.1 Tanacetum coccineum
TTGTACTACCCGGACTAACTATAACATTACTAGTAGTAACCATTATGGTACTACCAATACTAATGACAATATTATTCTACCAGAAATAACTAATATGCTACCAGTAGTAATAACTATAACATTACCAGTAGTAACCATTATGGTACTACCAGTACTAATGACAATATTATTCTACCAGGAGTAACTAATATGCTACCAGTAGTAATGACTATATCTACCAGTAGTAACCATTATAGTACTACCAGTACTAATGACAATATTATTCTACCAGGAGTAACTAATATGCTACCAGTAGTAACTATAAAGACCTAAATTTCATTTTTGTAAACTTAAAGGACTAATTATGTAATTATCAAAAATAAAGGGTTTACAGTGTAAATGTTTATATTTTATAAACCTAGGGACTAAAGTGTAATATCTAGAAGCTTAAGGGTATATTTGTGATCAAAAAGTGAAATAATAAAACGCTTAAAGAATCGGTCGAATATTAATATATTCAAACATTAAACGGGTTAATTTACGACTTAATAAATAAGTAAATTTATTAAGAAAGTATATCCGTTTTCCCAAGAGCCATCAAACAATTTCAAATACATTAAACACGTACACCACCACACAAGTGATAACAGTATATATAAACTAGCAAATTTATTGTAGTTTATACGTTAAGTCTTTAGCCTAAACTTGTAGACTAAGACTGGCCGTATTTACTTAGGTATTTGACGGTGTGATTCATACTTGGATATCTATTATCAATTTCCAAAGGACTATTCACTCATGTAAGTTCATAGCCCCATGTTTTATAATTATTTAAATGATTTACATCCTTGGGGTGAGAACATGCTTTGTTTTACAAATTGGACGCAAGCATACATTTTACACCATGATTTCGTGTTTGCCTAAGTTACCATAACTCATTATGTCCATGATCATGAACTGTTAATTGCATAGATGTGGTTGGGAATTACATTATGTGGGCGCGAATGTTATGGATAGATCTATTAGGGATTGACAATCCCCGTTCGGGTGACTAGCTATCACCGAGAATGAACGCATACCATGTCGAATTTGGGATGTTGCGGGGTTAGCACATCATTCACGGACACTCGTTGGCAAATATATTTGCATTCACATATGTCGAGCTTCAGTGTCATGAGCTTAGGAAAACGTAATTACTTTTTATGATGTTTGCATTTGTTGCTTAATCATACACTTGGAAATCTTGCGGTCCTACTATTGATTTACATAAACCTATGAATTCACCAACTTTATGTTGACTTTTTAAGCATGTTTTTCAGGTCAATAAGGCACGAGGTGCGATGATACATTGGAAGTCAATAATTGAAGAGTCAACACTTAAGATTTGGGGTCTTATTACATTTTGGGGAAAATTGTTATAAACCGAAATCTTTATTTATATTGTTGAACAATTTGAAGCCATGGGCTTATGTAACAAACAAGTATTTTGTTAATCTAATGTATCTTTTTCAAACGACACGTTTAGTAGTCGTTCTCAGATCTTGTGCTATTGATCCATAAATGTAACACCCTCGGATATTCAAACATTCTGTTGCGTGCTCAGATTTGAGGGTGTTACAGAAGCTTGGGTTGTGACTTGTTTCGTGGTGTCTCCACGTTGGCCGGGTTTTCTCTCTTAACTGATTGGCTGCCGCCACCTCTCCCCTTAGAAATGATGTCGTCACGTTCATTATTTCGTCTACATATTTAGGTATGTTGTCATTCAGCTTTTTGATTAGATCCGGATTAGTGATGCTGTGCATGAACCCAGATATTCTCATGTATTATGGTGCCCCGTTAACATGCATGCTTTCCGCTTTGAATCTTTCCATGAAGGCTTCTGTTGATTCTCCCTCTCTCTGTTTAATGTGATGAATCTCTACGGGGTCCTTAATATACTTCTTTTGTTGCAAGAATTTTCCTAGAACGCTTTCCGTAGTAATTCATAGTTATCAATGGATTCTGGTGGGAGCTTGTCGAACCGGACCCTAGCTGAGCCGATAAGTGTAGAGTTGAACATGTAGCACCAGGTGGGCATTGCCCATAGTTCTATCTCAGCGGCTGCCTGAAATATTTTTAGGTGGTCCTCTGGATCCCCCGTCCCGTCATATGTTTTGACATTAGCTGACATGCGGGTCTTCTTCGAGACTTCAAAGTACCGGATTCTTGTTGTAAACGGATCAGTTTCTTTGCACAGCCAGGGCTAGGACAGGTCATCTTCCCCGTTTGACCTACGTTTCCTAGGCCGGGACTTCCAGTGTCCACCCTGGTCATTCTCATTTTCGAAGAGATAAGCTTCTTTGGTCCAAGCAATTTGCCTGCGGCTCGCGTGGTTAGCGGCGTATCATTTTTCTTCGATCTCCCTTTGACGTTCACTGGAACATGTAAGGTAGCTTTGAATAAGACTTCTTGCGTCTTTCTTTCTATGATTTGGGTCTTCTGCCGACCTGTTCGAACTGGCGCTCCTCATTTCACTCGCGTGCCTACGACGCGGTGGGACCTTTGGCCCTAGCCGTGAGTGTACATTCCTTTTTCTTTCCGCCAGACGTGTGAAGACATTTCCGTCTCTATGTCCTAGCCTGGTGAACACCGTGGTGCTTCCTGGTCTTCTTTGGCGGGTCAGTTTATCTCCTTCACGTCTTATCTTGGAGAATACACTCGTGTTATGCGAGGGACGTGTGTCCTTTGGCGCAGCGGCCTGGCTTGCTTTTCTCTTCTTAGGTCTCCTCCTTCTGTTGCACGACTCTGACTCTGAAAATTGAGTTTCTTCGCGTGTTCGCGAGTTTCGGTGTGAGCTTTCGCCGTAGGTTAGGCGTGTTTGCACACGCTGGAGCTTTTCTCTGTGGACTTTCTCCGTCATGATGGGTAAAATTTGGTTGTAGTGTTTCTCACAAATCTCCCAGAGTTTGTCCTCGGGCAAGTATTCAGAATCGCCATCAACTGCTTGCTTGCTCCCTTTGCCTGCTATGTTCCAGAAGACGAAATTAGCGTGCGTTTGGGCTTGATCTGCCGATCTGCTCATCTTTTTTAGATGAGATTTTGGGACGTAGTTGTGTTTGGTCCCACGGATGGCGCCAACTTGTTAGTACAAAAATAGTGTGATAAGGTTAATCAAGGATATCGTGCTTACAGTTGAGATTGTACTAAGTGAATGTTTGGAGATTTCCTGCTAAGAAAGAGAGACACTGTTAGTCTTACCGCGAGAGGGGTGTCCCGCGATTGGACTCCGGTGTGAGAGTAAATGTTGGCCATAAGTGTTATGTGTGTAGTAGTAGCGGAAATCATACAGTTAGAAGTGTTTGGATAACTTCTTATATAGGCAAGTGTCGCTGTCGGGTATGTAGGTCACGGGGTGAGCTTCACCCTATTATCTAGTGGATAATAGGGTTGTTGTTGTGAGGCCAACGTCGGTGATACTGTCACCCTTTGTAGCGTAGTTGCTTGGGTTATCGTTATCATCGTCTATTATCCATATTTGGAACGTTGACGTTCTTCCTTGACTTCCCATGCTCTGTCTCTTACTCTTTTAGTCCAGTCACGGGTGGTCGTCTGTCGTGGAGTGGCACGCAATTGCGTATGGATTGCGTTCCTTGCAAAACTGTGGGGCTCCTGTTCTTTGCTACCGTGTGCGTACTATGCTCTTTGCGGCCATGTGTCGACTATGCTTCTTACGGAGCGACTGTCGTTTGGTCGCTTTGGGCCCTTCCGATTGTTGGTCTTGGGCTAATTGCTTATTGTATGGTCTGGGCTCGCAACCCGGATGATACTATACGTCATCAGTGATGAAAACTCGACGTTTTTTCATGCATATGTGAAAAGAAGAAACAATAAGAATTGTATTAGAGGGCTTATGGTGGATGGGGTGTGGAGTGAAGCTCCTAACGTCATTAAACTGGAGGTGTTTAATTACTATAGAAACATATTCACAGATGGGTCGAGGTCGCGACCAAAGTTCATCTCTGATAGAGTTTCCAAATTATCAAGGGCATAAAGTAGCATGTTTGACGGGCCGTTTAATGAAAAGGAGGTATGAGATGCGATATGTTGGTGCGGGGGGCGGGGGGATAAGGCCCCTGGACCAGATGACTTTAATTTTAAGTTTATTAGAAGGTATTGGGATATTATCAAAAGAGATCTATTGGAAGCAATTAGGTGGTTCGGGGATAGCATGGAGATTTTAATGGTTGTAATGCATCGTTCTTAACCTTGATACCAAAAGTAGCAGACCCGATCGGTCTTGGGAAGTTTCGTCCAATTAGTTTAATAGGATGCTACTATAAAGTTGTGGCAAAAGTTATTGCGGAGAGGGTGGAGAAAGTAGTAGGAAGTGTAGGCGGGGAGATGCAGAATGCCTTTATCAAAGGTAGGTTTATATTAGATGGAATACTTATTGCAAATGAGACGGTTGAATACTTGAAGAGGAAGAAAGAAAAAGGTTTAATATTTAAAGTCAACTTCAAGAAGGCGTATGATAGCATCAACTGGGCGTTTCTTAGTAATATGATGAGAAGAATGGGGTTTAGGGAAAGATGGTGTAAATGGATTGAAAATTGCTTGAAGTCTTCCTCGATGTCAATCTTAGTCAATGGGTCTCCAATGGATGAATTTATGTTGGAGAGAGGTGTTAGACAAGGTGATTCGCTATCTCTATTCTTATTCATCTTAGCCGCGGAGGGGCTTAATGCTTTGGTGAGTGAAGCGGTGGATAAAGGTATTTTTAAAGAGGTATTGGTGGATGATGAGAGGATTGAGGTCTCACATTTACAATATGCTGATGATACAATATTTTTCGGGGAATGGAGTATGGAAAACGCTAGGTCTTTGATGTGTATATTGAAGTGTTTTAAGTAGTATCGGGTTTGAGGGTAAATTACAACAAAAGTAGAGTGTATGGTATCGGTGTAGGTTCGGGAGAAATTGATGAGATGGCTCAATGGATGAGATGTAGTGTGGGCGAACTCCCGTTTACATACTTGGGATTGCCAATTGGTCAAATGAAGCGGAGTAATGCATGGCGGCCCGTAATAGAAAAGTTCAAGAAAAGACTTTGTGATTGGAAAGCTAAAATGATGTCGTTTGGGGTCGGTTAACATTAGTAAAATCGGTTCTTGGTAGTTTGCCATTGTATTATTTTTCGATGCTTCGTGTGCTTTCGTGTGTGATAAAAAGCCTTGAGCGTATTCGTAAAGATTTATTTTGGGGAGGGGTGGGTGATGGTAAAAAATTATAGTGGGTTGGGATACCATTATATCTTCATACGTGGTGGGGGTTAAATGTCGGGTCTTTAAATGCAAAAAATTGGGCACGTTTTAGAAAGTAGTGGTAGGGTGGCACGTTCCAAGCGTAGAGGGGGATCAAAGTGTGAATTACGGGTTATAAAAAGTGTCTATCGGTGCAAGTGAGGGTTTAGGCGGGTTTTGGGGGGCAAGGAATAGCATGAGTGGCAATGGAGTGTGGCGGGATATCATTAAGGCGGGGGGTGAAATAGATGAGTTAGGTATTGGTTTTACATCATCATTTGAATGTAAAGTGGGGAATGGGATGGATATATCTTTTTGGGGAGATATATGGGTAGGCAGTTCAAGGCTTAGGGATAGGTTTTCCCGTTTATGTCATTTAGATAGAAGGAAAGAGGGTCGGGTGGGGTGAAAATAGGATATGGGTTACAATGGATGGGTATGGGAATGGGATTGGGCTAGGATCCAACATGAAGGGTGCACGGGGAAGTTAACGAGCAAATTAGCATTTTGCCAAATGTTTCGATTACTATAAATTGTAGGGATGTTTTGGCGAGTGAAATGCTCGAAGATGATGGAAGGGATTTCATGGTCAAGACGCTAACTAAGATGGTGGAAGAAAATTTTTTGAATGAAGAAAATACCGAGGATGAAACCGTATTGAATAGTGTTTATTACCATAAAAAAGAGAACATATATAATAAACATAAAAGTTATTATATATATTAATAAAAATTTAAGATAATAATAATATTGGTATGAGAAAGTTTAAATACGAGGTCCCAACTTTCAAGTGATACATATCACAATTTATAAAATGAAAATATGATACTAAAAGATTTATGCAGTAGATACACGTCTTGAGTTAGCCCTCCAGTATACTCGGTCAATAACAACTCCTTATCCCCTACTTATTGACAAGTCTGTTTCCCCTGATTTCACGTACTGTTTTCTTGACGTTTTCTTAATACAACATAAGCATTCCTGGTTTTCTAAAATGTCAGGTATGTTTCTTATTGGTTTAGAAGTATAACTTTGAATATCAATTAATTTTATAATAGCATGTAGCCATTTTTTTTCTAGATAGTTAACTGATATCAACATATTAAAATTCTTAAATACACATTTTTACAACGTATGTAAGGCAAAAAGTGTCCATATATATGAAAGACATATCAAAAACACTCTTGGCAAATCTATCAAAAGCAATCATGACGCAAGTAAATAAGTAGTATCAAATATATAATAATCTGCTAGAAATCGAATGATAAAATTTAGTAATAGTCACTCTATCGTTAGTTAATAATTTGTATCCAAATTCATGTAGATACCTTGAAGCGGGAAAAGTCGATTTGATACTTTTGAGTTCGTGTTGATTTGATTTTAAGGTACATATATTCTATCCTTTCTTTAAGGATGCTTATAACATTTGATCCGTATCTATTTGCACCTATGAAATTCCTATTTAAATTACCCTCATAGATTCGATATTCATTTGCTATTCTATTTGATAACTTCATTGAACTATTTTGAATTCGTTTGATATATGTTTCTTTTGACACTGCCATGATATGAGTTTATTCGTATGTTTGATCATAACCTTTTTTGGATATATTATGTCTGCTTCGATATGTATATATGACCCTTATCAATTTGTTCCGATGCCCGAGCTAATTAACTAGCCTAAAGATGTTGTCCACTGCCGTGTCATTTGGCACCAATACGGACACTATCTGTGGCGGTGTGATCAGTCCACAGCGTTCCTATTTTTGTGTGTGCTCTTTTATGCACTTGCCCTATAATGGTTTGAATTTGATGTAGGGGGGCGTATGGATGCAATCTACTAGGCTAATATGTGTAATGAATTTAGATAAGATTTGGTGTGATACCAACACCCCACCATTTGTAGGTAACATCTGGAGTCTTGCATCTCCCATGTACAATTTGATATGGTTGTTTTTATATATTATATGTATTTGATTTTAGGGTCTAAGCATGTAACTTGCTTTAGACATTGTATTCGGACTCGGTGACATTTTTTAATGTTTTTTTGACTGTCTATTTTGGTTCAGATTCTATGAAATAATGTGAAATCTCTACTACTAGCTTATGGTGGTTCCATTTCGTTTACCTTGCATGTTTGATCTTATCCATTTGTTTATATAATAAGTTCATATATTGTTCACTGAGCTTTATGCCTCACCGCATTTATTTTCTCCACGGCAGGTAATAAGAGGGAACAAGGGTTATGAGTGGAAGAGTGCTTAAGAGCTCTTAGTGGACTGAACGATGATAGTTTTTCGTCTTCTCACATTTCCATTTAAATTACTAAACTTTGGATTTTGGATTTGTCCTCCGTTTAAACTCTGTATTTGGATTTATTTTCGTTTGAAGGTCATTATGTTCTAGACCAATTAATTCCTTTGTTTTGTTGAGGAACTTTGTTGAACCATTTTATAAATAAAGTTTTCCGCTTGCGTTCGTTGGTGCCATAAGTGTGACGTTTGACCCCGAATAGGTTAGTGCCAAAAAAGTAAATATATTTGTGTGGAGAGCTATTAAAGGAAAGCTACCGGTTCGTGTGGAACTTGATAAGAGAGGTATTGACTAAGACATAATTCTCTGCCCGTGTTGTGGTGATATAGTGGAATCATGTGATCATAGTTTGATTTTGTGCAATATGGCTATGAGTGTTAGGGGAAAAAAATATTTAGTTGGCGGAAATTGGGTATGGTTGACGCATCATGTTCTCACAAAATGGAGGAGGTAACCTCCATAATTTTTCGAGAATGTTGTGGCAAGTGGTTACGTGGTCAACCGGGTACTTAATTTGGAAAGAAAGAAATACGCGCGTATTTAAAGGCAAAGTCTCAAGCGTTAACAAAATAGTGCAAGACATAAAGCTTAAAAGTTTTGAACGGATTAGTAGAAAAACAAAAAAAAAGCCATTTGAGTGGCAATTGTGGGTACTTGATCCGAGTAAGTGCATATTGGTCAATCAATAAGACTTATTGTGGCGGGACAGTGGTTTCAACAACAAATATTGCAAGCTTCTGTGGTTTGGCAGTTTGGTCGGCTGGGCATTGTATGTTTCTGCTTTGTAAGGTTGTTAGGCATTTGGGTCTGCACGTTCTGGTGATTAAGGGCGTTTGGCATATGGGTCTGCGCAGTCTGCTATGAAAGGGCAACGAGTGGAGCTGCAGTTTTGAGGTGTCCTTGCAGTTGGGGCAACTCTCTGTATGCAAGTTATTACACTGCTTGTGTCAATCGCTGCTGCAATATTATTGTGATTGGTTTCGGTGTCCTATTAATCTTGGGTCAGGCATGATCTTTGGCATAGCCAGTGTGGTAGTCTGATTTATTGTGGCATATGAGATAATATGTGATTTGGTCTATATCAGTTATGTTTTATCTTAGATGAGTGATGCATTTTATCATCCTACAATGGTTGCTGATACAAAATTCTTAAAATTTGAGTCTGGTCATGTGCATTTCGTAGGACAAGCAAAGGTTGCTGTCATTATTTGGGCTCCTTCATATCTAGTGAGATAAGCTTATTAGTTGTGTTTGGTTTTTATTTTTTCTTGTTGCAATCATAATTTATTTGTATTGTTTTCATTTGGGTCCATTATTTTTAAGCATCTTGGTAGTATAGTGGACCCCTTTGTTTGTAATTGTTTTGTTGTAGTTCGAAACATATTGCCTTTCAAAAACAAAATCATCGTTTTAATTCGCTTTTTAACTCAATTATATTACGGTTCAAAAAAAATTGTGCACCCGGTGACATTTGATCCTGGATTTGTCCTGGCGTTTCTGGTCTAGCATCTTGTTTCCACAAATTTGGTTTATCTTGCTTAGGAACAACATCTTTTTGTGGTTATTCATCATCAACATTTCCCACATTGTCTTCAACATCCACTGGTTGGTCAACATCCACTACTGGTGAATAAATCCTACTACAATATCGGCAAGACTTACTGAAGGACGCTCGAGGTCGACTAAAAAATGTTTGAATTCGGCTATATTGCAACTAAAAAAAGCTCGATTTATGTTTAACGATATGTTGCCGATACAAGCTTAGATTTAAATATAATATAAGATTTAAATTCGGCATGAAAAGTTTGAAAAATAAATAAATAAATATTTACATTTATTGTATTTGATGAAGGCCCTATCATTTAAAAGTCGAAAAGAGTGACAATAGCTTGAACCGAGCTTATATAAGCTCAAACTTGACTCGTTAAACATATTAAGCTCATCTTCTAAGCTTGATATAGAGTGGGATAACATGTTTGTTTACGAGCAATGTCGTCAATATACAGGTTTTTGAAGTCTTATAAAAAAAAGAGGGACTCAAATACATAGAAGTTCTAATAAATACATTGATTTTTTAACAAATATACGTAAACATGCTTTGTTTTGTAAAAAGTGGTGGCCGAAAAGATGTGCTGGTATTGGCGTATTGCATACAATTTATTTTTATTAAACAAAAATCATGTAGCTATAAAAAATGATTTTGCAATTAATACGATATGAAAAATAAAATAGAAAAGGAAGTAGTGACAAAGCTTAGGGTCCCACTTAAATAATTACTCCATCCGTCTCAAAATTATAGTGCATGTTTTCTTTTTTGGTTAATTGTCCACTTCCAAAAATAGATAGAAAAGTTAGATTAAGTTTACCATATCATCCTCATTTGATTTAATAATTACAAACTTTAAAGAAGTTATAAATTAATTGGTTAAGAGTAAAACTGTCCTTGTGCAAAAAGTAAGAGAGAGAAAGCTGTAATGATGATGTTTTTCTTAAACTGTGTGTTTTTTTGTCGGTGGACTATAATTTTGAGACGGAGGGAGTAATATGTTATAAAATATGAGCAACAGGAGAAAGACGTACGCAATTTACAAACTTTACTATTCCTTTGGTATATTTAGTACTTGCTCCGTCTTAATTTTATTGTTCACGTTTTTTTATACATAGATACGGAAGTTTAATTAAGTTTACTATATTACCCTTATTTGAAATTATTATTACAAACCTTAAAGAAGACTTTAATTAATTAACTTAAGATAAAACTGTCATTTTATCAAAATGTTAAAAAAAAGTGCAGTAATAAATGCGCTTCTTTAAATTGTGTTTTTTGGTTGAAAGACAATAATTTTAAGATAGAGGGAGTAGTACCCTTAATGTAAAGATGACATTTAAGTAACTAATTAATTGCTTAATTAATAGTGAAATTTAGTAGAAAGTTTAATTTTATTAAGTTGTATAGTAATTAGTACTATTTAATAAAACAATGTGAGGGTGAAAAAATTGCGTAAACTATTTCACCGCACAACGAATGTGTGACTTAAAATAGTAAAATACCATGTGACTTTTTAAAATAGCAATGGCATTGCTAATATACACTACTCTTTACCTTAACTTCTTCAATAAGTTTGAATTATACATAACTAGCTAAAACACATGTGAAATTCACGAGTATTTTAGATATATGTCGACAATTTTTTTTAATAACTTGTATATTACGCAATGTCAGTGTATGGTTTATTGGGTTGTTTTTTAATAAGTTTGAGCTCCATGTTTTTTGGGTTGTTTTTGTATGGTTTTTATTTATGTATTGAGCTTGGGATATTGTCCAATGTCAGTGTTTCTGTTTGGCCAAAGCTGATTAGTTAGGGATGTGTCCTAGTTATTTTAAGAGTTAATTGCACAAATCGTTCATGTGGTTTGTCGGGTTTAACGAAATTGGTCACTAGAAACTATTTTTAACTGATCATCTCCCTGTGGTTCTGACCCGTATCGGATTTGGTCCCTTGACCGCTAACTCCGTTATGTTGACCGTTAATTGCTGATTTAAATAGTGAAAATGACATAAATACCTTATCAGTGTTTCATAAATGGTCCATGTGGTTTGCTTCATTAATTTTTTCTAAAATTTTTACTTTTTTGTTTTTTTAATTTTTAATTATGGTTTTATTTCTTTTTTATTT